>JAWZYT010007474.1:0-45850 GCA_034508575.1 Petrolisthes manimaculis | reverse complement strand
GTAGATAGAAGGATTACCGAGGAAGGATGAGAGAGAAAGAGAACGAGTAATGGAATGGGATGGGACTGGAGAGAGTGTACAGTCTGTCGATGCATGTATCCCACCCTCGTTCAGTTACTCGCAGTTTTAGCCAGTAAAACCTGGAGTAGTAAGGTGGGTTATCTTACAGTGTTTGTGATTGGTCAATCTAATATCTGCTGTACCCCTGATTTCTACTCCAGATTTTACCAGCTAAAACTGTGTGTAACTGAACGAGTGTAGGTACTATAACTCAACCGTGGATACGTGCATCATTGACAGACTGTATGTCCTTCTCTCTCTCTCTCTCTCTCTCTCTCTCTTAAGCTGATAATGGCAGTGGAGGTTTAGTGGGTGTGTGTGTTTCTCTATATATTTTCTCTTCTATCCTAGCCTATAATTCTGTATTACAGGACACACAGTAGATAACACAATACAACACACACACAAACAGGCACACACTCGCATTCTGTACATACACACAGGTAGGTTCATACATACACACGCATACAATAAGGCAGATACAGCCGCGAACCAAAGTTTCGTCACATAACCAAAGTGATGAATGAGGCGGAAGCATGATCCCATCTGAATTGGCTGACCATCCTTGTACCAGTCAACACGAAGGTTGGGGTCAGTGATGGGTTCAATTTTGGCTTCAAAAATGTGTGTGTTTACGTTCATGCTGAACAACATCTTTTAACTTGGAGAAATTTAACACAATCCCTCCTTCCACATACACAAACACAATCCCTCCATCCACACACACACACACACACACAATCCCTCCATCCACACACACACACACACACACACACACAATCCCTCCATCCACACACACACAATCCCTCCTTCCACATACACACAATCCCTCCATCCACACACACACAATCCCTCCATCCACACACACACACACAATCCCTCCATCCACACACACACACACACAATCCCTCCTTCCACACACACACACACACAATCCCTCCTTCCACATACACACAATCCCTCCTTCCACACACACAATCCCTCCATCCACACACACACACACACAATCCCTCCTTCCACACACACACACACAATCCCTCCTTCCACACACACACAATCGATTCCTCCTTCCACACACACAATCCCTTCTTCCACACACACAATCCTTCCTTCCACACACACAATCCCTTCTTCCACACACACACACAATCCCTTCTTCCACACACACACAATCCCTTCTTCCACACATACAATCCTTCCTTCCACACACACAATCCTTCCTTCCACACACACAATCCTTCCTTCCACACACACAATCCCTCCTTCCACACACACAATCCTTCCTTCCACACACACAATCCCTTCTTCCACACACACAATCCCTTCTTCCACACACACACAATCCCTTCTTCCACACACACACAATCCCTCCATCCACACACACACACACAATCCCTCCATCCACACACACACACACACAATCCCTCCTTCCACACACACACACACACAATCCCTCCTTCCACATACACACAATCCCTCCTTCCACACACACAATCCCTCCATCCACACACACACACACACAATCCCTCCTTCCACACACACACACACAATCCCTCCTTCCACACACACACAATCGATTCCTCCTTCCACACACACAATCCCTTCTTCCACACACACAATCCTTCCTTCTTCACACACAATCCCTTCTTCCACACACACACACAATCCCTTCTTCCACACACACACAATCCCTTCTTCCACACATACAATCCTTCCTTCCACACACACAATCCTTCCTTCCACACACACAATCCTTCCTTCCACACACACAATCCCTCCTTCCACACACACAATCCTTCCTTCCACACACACAATCCCTTCTTCCACACACACAATCCCTTCTTCCACACACACACAATCCCTTCTTCCACACACACACAATCCCTTCTTCCACACACACACAATCCCTTCTTCCACACACACACAATCCTTTCTTCCACACACACACAATCCCTTCTTCCACATACACACACACACATTCATCCCCTCATACAGAGAGAGAGAGAGTTAGACAATCCTTCCATCCAAACACACACACACACAAACAGACAAAATCCCCCCAAACACACACACACAGACACAATCCGTCCAAACACACACACACACACATCCCCTAGCTCATACAGAAAGAGAGAGAGTTAGACAATCCTTTTATCCAAACACACACACACACACACACACAATCCCTCCAAACACACACACACAGACACAATCCATCCAAACACACACACACAGACACAATCCCTCCAAACACACACACACAGACACAATCCATCCAAACACACACACACAGACACAATCCCTCCAAACACACACACACATTCATCCCCTCTCGAGCAATTACTTTCAGAATGACATGAATAGTGAGTGAGACGTATTATGAGTAACGGGTGAGAATCGTACGTTTGGCAACTACCGACACTCGAGCGGCAAGACACCACGCACACAGCGTGTTTAAAATGACGTTCAATAGTATTTACTCTTTTGAAGATTTTAAAGTTATTTTGATATGTACCTGCATCACAATTATACCTATAGAATGCTTAAACAATGTAGTTTCTTAATCTAAATAGCATAAATTATTATTATTCACCAATTCTCCATATTAATCTAATATATCAGTACGAACATAACTTTTCACCTCTTCTCCATGACAGTCGTATTTATTATACCTGTAATATCTTTTTTAATAGGGAACTGAACACATTTTGGCATATATCAATTAAAAGCTAAGAAAATATGGCCTCTAATGAAGTTTTAAAAACCACAATAAATGTTATATTGTGGTCATATCCAGTTGGTGAAGTGAAGTAACGGTCAACAAATTATTCGTGTTTACCTTATGCGTGATTATTACCTATACTTTAAAGGCGATTATCTCGCTTAAGTGGGCGTGGCGATTGTCTGGTTGTAACAGAGAGCTACTCATTATATAGTGTACTGACTTCAAAATTGTTCCTTACTTACCTTCAACTCTTCCTCTTTCGAATGAATGGTACCATATGGAGGGGTCTACGATGTGTAGTTATGGATTTTGATTGATTGATTCCGTGATGCAACAGGGCATCTGGCGGCACAACAGCTAGGGCCATATACCGCCCAACACCAAATTGTCATCCACAACTAACAAAATTATGAACTCCCGAAAGGGACAGGCATTATGAATAAATGACACACACACTAAAAAAAACACCATTACTAAAAGAACGTGTCGACTTTACTAAAACGTAAAAAAAGAATCAAGACTGAAAAAAAAATCAAACCATCTAAAAACTATAAATAAATTAAAATCACAATTTGTGGAGGAGGCCAGCATCCTCCACATAGAAGAGGGTGTTCCCTCCCACACTACAAGCCCCCTCCCCGAGCACCCAGGAGAAACTGTAAGAACCATCACCCACACGGTACTCAGACAGGTGCCTACGACGCAGGTCCCCAAGACTGGGACACTCAAAATTAAAATGCCGTACTGCACAAGTCTTGCAAGGCACTACAGAAATAGCTAAAAATAGTAAAAGAATGCTGAGGGAGAGTAAAAATCACTTGGATGGCATATAAAATGGCCGAGAGCTCAGCAGTGAAAATTGACATGACAGAAGGGAGCCTACTGTCACGGCAAAAGTCAGGAAAGACAATTCCAAAGCCAACTCCAGCATCACACTTTGACACATCAGTGTACTTAGGGAGGGAGTCCCTGTGAGTGAAGGCATGTTCTAAAAACAATGAACGAGCCAATGGAGGAGGAAGAGATTCCTTTTTGTCTGTAAAACAGGTGCAGGGAAAAAACTTCTGGAAGAAGCCATGGAGCCACCCTGGGAACCCGCACAGGACGAATCTGGAAATCATCAATTCCCATCTCCTCTATAGCCTTCCTGACCCGGAAACCGAAGAGCCATGGTATACGAGAATGTGAAAGGTAATAATGATATGATTTCAGATGACACTGCCAAGCAAGACAGGGAGTCAGGAAGTCGATGTAATCGATGCCAACAACGAACTACATGTAACCTCGTGTTACACCATCAAGGACTGGCGACGGAGATCTATAGGTGGTTCGTTAGCGTCGACCAGGAGACTGGGGATTGGGGACGACCTGAACGCTCCAGTTGCCAGACGTATCCCAACATGATGAACAGGGTCTAAAACTCTGAGACAGGCATCTGTGGCAGAGGATTACAATTAACACCCACAGTCGAGTTTTGACCTAATAATAACACGGTATAGGCGAAAGAGGGTGGCCCGATCAGACCCCCAGGTCGTATGGCTCAGGACCCTCAACAGATTAAGAGCCTTGAGGCAAGAGACCTTAAGTGTACGTAAGTGGGGAACCCAAGTCAAACGTTTGTCAAAAAGGAGACCCAAAAAGCGAGTCTGCTTGACACAGCGTATCCGATGACCATACATGAGTAAGTCTGGATTGGAGTGGACACCTCGGATGCGGCAGAAGTGCATAGCAACCGTCTTGGCAGGAGAAAATCGAAACCCATGAGAACCAGTCCAACGTGACACCCTGTCAAGGGCAAGCTGCATGTGTCGCTCCGCCACTGACATACAGGAGGCAGCAAACCAGACTGCTAGGTCATCAACGTACATCGAGTTGGCTATACCGTCCGGAAGGGATGAGGCAATGGCATTAATTGCTACTGCAAACAATGTGACACTGAGGACACTTCCCTGAGGGACGCCCTCCTCCTGTGCAACAGATGCTGAGAGAACTGTACCAACCCTTACAGAAAAACTGCGACCACTAAGAAACTCTTTAAGAAAGCATGGAAGGCGACCTCGCAGGCCATATACATGGAGCTGCTGCAGGATACCACATTGCCATGTAGTGTCATACACTTTCTCTAAATCAAAAAATTCACAGACAAGGTGTTGATGTCATGCAGCAGCTTCCAACCTGACCAGAGCGTCTGTAGTGGAACGGTATTTACAAAAGGCAGACTGGGATGGAGACAGAAAATCACTCTGTTCCAAGAAGTACACCAGTCTGACATTCACCATCTTCTCAAATAGTTTACAGAGACAGGAGGTCAAGGTAATTGGTCGGTAATTGAGGGCAACACTAGAGTCTTTGTCCGGCTTGGGGAAAGGAAGGATGGTAGCAACCCTCCACCCAGAAGGGAAGACACCCTCCACCCACATTCTGTTATATAAAGCTAAAAGAAATGAGATTGCTTCCTCACCCAAGTGTCGCAACATTGCATATGGTATGTTGTCTGGCCCAGGAGAAGTGTCCCCACAGAGAGAGAGAGCAGAATACAGGTCTCTCAGGGTGAATATATGGTTATAACTTTTATTCTCGTTTCCTGAGAAATCCAGGGCAGTCTGCTCCTTGGCTCTTAACTCATGTCTCACAGCCAAAGGTCGAGAGTCACGGTTGGAGACTCTAGGAAAAGCCTCCGCCATGGTATTGGCCACTGTCAAATCATCCATGATCTTAACTCCATTGACCTTAAGTATAGGTAGAGAACTAGGAGAAAACTTCCCCGCATTCTTACGGATTTTCCTGAACACGTGGGTGAGTGGAGTTTTACTATTAATTGAAGACACATAGGCCTTCCAAGATGCACGTCATGCCTCTTTTAACCTTTAGAAACCGGCTGCCGTGAAATACCGTCAGTATGCGCAGTTCGGCTAATGAGTTATACCGTCATAGCTATTTCCCGCCATTTACGGCTATGTAGGGCTGGTTTTTCTTGTCAGCGGGCTAGTAAACACAGTCACAATATCGATCCGATATCCACTCTGTTGATTCTGGGACCCCACAATGGCTGGGCTATTTTTAAGTATTTGCCCCTGTCCGAATTTGTGCTCTAACGATCGTAATACAATACAGTAGTGAATATATGTACGTGAGTGACACCATGATATTCCTACAAGGTTACATATTATTTTTTAGTGTATAGATCATGACACATGATATATACTGGTAGTAATAAGAAAATAACACCACAAACACGACAATACAGGGGCGAGTGATGGTAAATATTATTACCAGTTTAATAGGCTTACCAATTTTTTTAATATGAAGTTCATTTTTTTTAATATGAAGTTCATTTTTTTTTTTAATATGAAAGTCAGTTTTTTTAATTTGTAAGTCAGTTTTTTTAATATGATTTTTTTTTTTTTTTTTTTTTTTGAAAGTCGTCTTTTTTAATTTGAAGTTCATCTTTTTTTAATTTGAAGTTCAACTTTTTTAATTTGAAGGTGAAAAGGTGTAGTAAGCCACAAACCAAAAAGGTGTAGGAACCCGACGTTCTTTTGGGATATCCTCTATAGAGTCATCAAAGATGTTAGAGCAGTAGTCATTGTCACTGTCTACTACATTGGTGGACCGCATCATCTGGACTTTACAGTGAGTATCCCCCACTGTCAGAGAGTCTTTTGCCTCAAATGCTGCTTTGGCAGCAGCATTTGTATTGAATGTAATATAACACCGATTAGATCTACAATCACAGTCATAAGTGATTCGGATATGAAGGACTACTCCGAAACACTTAAAAATGGAGTGGATAGCGCCATATGAAAGAGATGCCTGTACATTTGCTAGCATTAATGTGTCACAACCACTAACACGGTTCTCTGACACAACATCCGACCTGCCGGGTCTACTCTTATTTGCAGCTTTCTGCATATTACCATGACCAGATTGTGACATCTCGAGGGCCTGGTCGACCACCGCTCGAGGAAGAGATTTAGGCTTTAAGTTTTCCATATATTATTGATTTACTGTTGTTGGCCCCAGGAACCAAGAGTTACTACCAACCGGGCAGATGAGGGGACCGAGCGCTGGTCGCCGTGGGCAGGGTACTTCTTCCCCCACGGGGCCACTCGTTTTAAAACGCAGCCCCAATGGCTCGAAAGTTTGCTCGAAAGTGCTGAGACCCCCTTCCCCAACATCTCCCGGCCCAGACACCCAACCATCCAATATAGGACGGTCCCTCTGGAGGGCAGCACTGTTGGTTCGTACTGGCAACCTATTGCATGGAAACCATATAGTCTGGTCTCTCACTGACTACCTTCCTAGCATGGGAAGCCCTCTCTCCCAAAAATCGGGGCAGAGCAGGGGCCGGAGCCCCTCTATTATAGCTTGCCAGATCTCAGAGACACTCAAGCCCCCCCACCGGTAAATACTATCCATCTATTTTTCTCTTTCTTGGATTTTTTCTGATATTCTCGTATAGTAACTAGGTAAGTTTGTTACACATAATCTCTCATTACTAAACCCAAATTGTCTCCTTCTTTCATAATGTTTTGAATATTGTCCTCCATTTTGGTTTTGCTTTTAATGTAACTGTAGAATAGTTCTGGTTGTTCCTTTTCTTTATTAATATTATCTTGCTGATGTTCTACTTGGGTTTCTCTTCTTATATTGGTATATTCATTTCTTGCTCTTCTATAATTATTAAATGCTCCTTCACCTCCATGTCTTCCGAATGTGCTCCATAAGGTGTTTCTATTTTTCTTGGCTTCTATATATTCGCCAATAAACCACTGTTTAAAAAATAATTTAATTAACATTTTTGTTTTATCTTGTTTGGTTTGTCTTTTAAATTCTATTCTGTCATATGCTACTAAGAATTCCTATTATATCACAACATGATCACTTTTCCTAATGGAGGTTTATATTCTGTATTTTTAATTTCATTTTCATTTCTGATAAATAATAAGTCCAGTAATGATGGGTCATCCATTTCTCTTATTCTTGTATTTTAAGTAATATGTTGTGTTAACAAAATGTCTTGAATTAAATCTAGTAATTTACTGTTACATTGAATTTCAATAATTCTTCAGTCTATATTGATGTTAAAGTTACCTGATAATGCTAACCTCTGAGATTTATCCTTCGTAGCATTTCTTTAAGGTTCTTCTCTGTGAAATTTATTAGTTCTAAATATTTATTATTATTGTAACGACCCGTTCCGTCCAGATCCGTTTACCCCCACCAATAATAAAACAAATATATAAAAAACAATGAAACGATGGAATAATATCACGGGTAGTACTGGTTGGTACACCCTGGATCAGAGCGAAGCTGACGCTATCACAAAAAAATATATATGGTTCCCGTGATCTTCACCGAGTCTCGGTATTAGTCAACCAACACGTCAAGTAAGGGGAAGAGAAACGAGTCGGTTAAATTTAATTTACATTTAATGATCACAAATTTAATTAAATATTTTCAATACAAAAAAAATCTATATACATAAAGAAATTGAAATATGAAAAATATTAGCTAGCGAATTATGAATTATTTAATTTACCCCAAGATTAATAATAGAAATGAATTTTAAGCCCCCTTCCCTGACTAGAAACTAAATATACAATAACCCCCTTAAACTAATAGGGACTATCTCTGACTGAATTATTTTCTTTATAACCCTTTCCACCGGGAGTAACTAATAACACTTTCAAATCCTACCCCACAAATAACACTGAACACTTATACTACCAGAAATAATGTCCAGTACACGACACTTTCCTTCTTAAATTTCGTCGAGAGTAACATTCCCCCACTACGTCTAGACGACTCAGAAAGTAAAATATCGTGAGTCCTTCCGATACACTATTTCTCACCTCAAAACATAAATTTGAGTCACAATATGACCAACACAAACTGGGAGACAACCGAGTTTATGCTCACACCTGTCTTAACGGTCCAAAGCTTCTAGAACATTGCTCACTCGAGCATGGGCATGACCATAAATGTAGGGAAAAACCATGGAGGTATAATCTAAGAGGAGGCGGCATGACGTCACAGAAGTGAAGCCAGTTTTCTATTGGTCGGCTGTCCTCCCTACCCCCCATTGACTCAAAACATTGGACAGCTGATCATGTCGGACCATCAATTTCACCAACATTCTTTGCCATTTTTTAAGATAATGCTGGCGTGTTCAGCATATGGTTGTACCCAGAGAGACAGGAGTCTTTCTACTACATTTCATATGTATGTTAAGAAAGTCATATAGAAAAATATACGACAGAAATTGACAAATCAACGAAGTGAATTTCATCACCTGCCTCGCACACCGCGACACGTACCCATGTCCTGTAGAATATTAATACTGTATACACAAAAACTGTAAAGCCAAGGCTATTATAGTGTTGTGATATTAACTATTAATGTATAACCTGACGTATATATATAGCATTGACAGGGTTATAAAAGATAAACTGGCTCCATGGGGGGACCTATTTGTGCCTAAGTTAGGGTTGGCCTGAAGGATAACTCGAGTGTTGAGAGATTGTATTATGAATGTTTTAGCATATTTCATAATGTTTTAAAGATATTTAATTTATAATTGTGTTTACTATGTAGACTATTTGGTTGTTGAGAATTTAAGGTGTAAGTTAAAAAAAAACCGTAGCCAATGTGCGGAAAGAGTTTTTATAATTGTGAAATTACTGCCTGGGACTGATGAGTAAAATTAATGTTTCTGTGTAAATCAGAGTGAACTGAAACTGAGGAAGTGATGACACACTTTATGCAGTAACATGCAGCCATCATCGTAAGATTCCATGTGGCTTATAAGTGGTACAAGACACCTGAATGTCAACTCAATTACATGACAGTTCTGGGTGTTACACTACACATCTCTTCACTACACATCACATATCTCCAGTAGGCCTACCATAAACACATCTTCACTACCCTATTCACATCTTCAGTACACTATACACTTCTTCACTACACACACATCTCCATTACCTTAATTATACACATCATCACAACACACCACATCTTCACTACCTTATTACATATCTTCACTACATTATACACATCTTCACTACACTATGTAGGCTACATTTTCACTGCAGATCACACATCTTCACAGCACACTGAGGTGGCTACAACGCAAGGAAATTTAAGTGAAAAAAGATGTAGTTTGTTGACAGGCAGACAGTAAAATATTATTACTATCTGCTTGTCAACAAATTATAACTTTTGCTCACTTTCCTTCCTGTTGTAGGTATCTCGCAAGTAGCGAGGCATACCAGATTCACGTGTGGTCATCTGTACTTGTTGTTATTTCTCTGTAACGTTATAATACGGTCTGTGGGTTGGTGTGTAAGCTATCACCTTCTCTTTTACTATACATTTTGCATAAAATAAACTATTCATTCATTAATCAATTCATTCTTTCATTCATACTCCTAGGAAAAGTTTGCGAGAAGAGGTAATGCTCTAGCTGGAAACAGCGATATTTAATGGGTTTTAAGTACTTTTGATAATATACAGAATTGGATAATTTTATGTAGTTATCATATATGGAACAAATTCAAGTCTCTTTCTGGCTATGATTATAGGATATATGAGAAAATAAGACCATAATTATAATGGGAGTAAAGCGGGCGAGGCAATGTTTTGAGTCAATGGGGGGTAGGGTAATAGGCTCCGCCCCTTGCTTCACTTTGGGTGTACAGGACGAGCGGCTCATGCCGCCTCCTCTTAGATTATACCTCCATGGGAAAAACCACTAATAGCAGAGAACTAACCATATAACTCTCTCACACCTGACTACCTAGTATACTTCTACACCTATGACACAGTTCATTGATTTTCTCTTCTTGACTGGGCAGGGTATACCAGACGTTTTCGCATCAATGGCGTCGTCTAACAGGGCCTTGGCAAGGAGAAGGGTCGAGAACCAATGCAGTCGCTGCCTCGCTGGCCTGTCCTCTCACTACTCCCGTGCCTGCGTACCTTACAGCACCGCTGCGCACAATATTTGCCATTTTCTACGCACTCGTTAACTAATTTCACACTCTCCTCTCCTATTATTTGCCCTTCCTATATAAATCTGCCATTACTAAAAACCAACACAACTACGAACACTTCCTTGTTCCCTGAGTTTAATGTAAAAAATAGAAAAATGTTAACCTAATAAAATAATATTATTGGAATTCATTTTGATAACGAAATTAATGAATTGTAATGACCCAAATTTTAGAAATTGTAGGATATCAGGATTCAATTGTTTGATAACATAAAGGAAATTATTTCTGACATCCAGACTATTAATAAACCTGCACAATATCGGCGCCAGTATTTTACGAGTCCCCATATATACCCTATCATTCCACCATCTAATCGACTAACATAATGGTTCTTTGGTGTCTTTCAGTAAATATTTTACACGACTCTTAATTAAATGCCTTATGATAAATTTTCTTAACCTATAAACAAAAATAAACATTTATACAAAACTATTTCACTTGAGTTTCACGACAAACAATAATAACAACAATAACAGCACACTTCTCATTCTCTATTCGCTCTCTCTAGCAACAAAGAAAACGGCATTAAAAAAGAGAAACTAAAAAAAGAATAGAAATAATTTTGGAGCGTTACATTATCCCATACTCTTGTCTTTAATGGCATATAAAATGTAGCAAAATTAATTATTTCATCTGGTGATATTACATCTACTACTATTAATTCAACTGTATCTGATAACACTAAATCTGTTTTATTAACCTATAAATTACTCCACATCCATTTTTTTTTCTACTCTATCTTTCCTTCATATGCTGTGTTGACACATTAAACACATCATTTGTTATTCTATTAGTTAACTTTGTATTTGTGGATCATATTATCTGTGGTTTTTCTTCTTGTATGATATCTTCAATTTCAGTTAATTTAGATACAATACCATCAACATTTGAGTATGTCATGTCTATTATTTTCATTTCTGTATATCTTTCCTAGTTGACATCTCTTTGTTCTCCACCATTTTTTTACTTGCATTCCCATTACAGTAATCTGTAGAAACAATATCTGTCCTCGTCTTCAGTTCTTTAACTTTTTTCTTTTTTCTTTTATGTCTTATTCTATCTTCGTTGGTTAGGCATCTGGATATCTTTATACTGTTTTCTCAACACTGCTTTCTCAACACTGTTTCTACCATGTTACTATTTATAATTTATTTCTTCTGTCTCTTTTCATTATGGTTTGTATTATGTCAGTGAAATTGCTCATTTCTTCTTTATTCCTAGTTATCTTATTCCTCATTTCATCATATTCTACTTCATACATTATTATTGATATTTTAATTTCAATTATGTCACAAAAATCCTCCTTTTTTTTCCCTCTCGTCAAACCAACTCATGTTCGGGTTTTTTTACTTACAGTTCCGCTGACAACCTGTATTCTCTATACTGGAAGTCGCTGTATCAGCTGTTTTTTCTACCCTGGCTTATTACAGTTGCCAGATTTGCCTCAATAATTACACATTTGTTACATTATTATCACTGCAATTTTTCACTCATTATCTTATTTTTCTGATGTAATCAATCTAAATAAACACAAGCTTGACTCATATAATTAACAAAACAAATAGGTTGTGATAACTTCTACTGGAACTGGTGAGAGATACGTCTGCTCTTATTGACGTCTGTTGTGTATGTGTGTTGTGTTGTTACAGACGTGTGGGTCGGAGCCAAGGGCCGCAGGTGGCTCAACGGAAGGGTGTTGGCGGCAACACCTGAAGAGTGGGGCTCCGGCGAACCCGACGATCCTCTTGACGAATGTGTCGGTATGCATCTCAAGTATAACTACCGTGCAGCAGACAGAGGCTGTGGTACAACATTGCCATTCCTGTGTCAACTTATGTAATAAAGTCAAATATAGATTGTAAGCTTCAATTTAGCTTCAATCTAGTATATTTCCTTTTATTTATGTAGTGTACTATATTTTATTTTGTTGTTATATATTTTCAGTTGTCTCACTTGTCACTTTCTTTTACATTTTATGTTTGCATTAGATATATTTTCTATTTCGAGTTGTTGTTTTCTTTGATATCATTCTTTATTTCGTTCCTTTCTTTTCGTGGGGGATTTTTGCAGGATAGATTTTCCTAAAGGCCCCTAGGATTATGTAAGAGAATTGGAGGGTTCTGATTCCTCCTGACTATGCCATGAAACAATTTCCTTCCATATAGGTGGTCTGGTGGTGCATGTTTCGTGGCAATATTTGAAGGACCCGTTTACCTCCAATTTTCTGCGTACATCACAGGGTCCCTTAATTGGTTTTGTTGTTGGTATGCAATTCTCTTTTTATTATTGCATTCTATATCTTTTCCTAGTTTAAATTTTCACTGCATTCTGGCTAACTTAATTAAGAAACTTACATTAGACAAGTGTTAGTACTGTGCTGTAAGTACTGTGTGGTGTTACGAGGGGGGGGGGTAGGGGTAAAGGGCATGAGTAGGAGATATGGGGTATGGGTAAGGGGGATGAGGTATGGGTAGAGGGATTGGGTAGGAGATATGGGGTATGGGTAAGGGGGAGGGAAATTCAACTCAGTAACCCCCTTTATGGATTGCCATTCAAAGATAATTTCCTCTGTCCACAATTCCCGGGGTCACTAACTGAAGGGTTGCGTGTGATCGCCAGCGGTTTTAATATGGAAGTTGGGGAACTGAGTGTTGGCCGAGATAGATGTATTTTGTAAAATCTTCCCCGCGATAATTACTGATACATCGTATGTCTGCACTTTAACCCCTCCGCGACGGAATAACTATGGATAGCCGCACTGTCAGTCCGGGGCTAGTGCACCTTGCCTCCCTCCCTGTCCGGGCGCTTTTACCAAAATCGCTCAATTTCACTCTACTTCACTTACTCCGTACGTCTAAACTACGATACTGAACAACTTAAATATGGTCTTGTACTCACCATCAACTCTTCCTCTCTCCAATGAAACCATCCTCAGCTCTCTGGGACTCTCCGTTGCCGAGAAATGAAGTGAGGAATGAAGGTCACTTCACGGCTGAGAGCGGGGTGGTGGTCGCACTGATGGAGTGGCTCTGACGTTGGCTGGGCTCGGTGGTGACAGTGGGTCGGCGAGGTGCGTGACTCAATCATTTTTATCCCGTGTTAGCGCGCCGTCGTACGCCCTACCTTTTGCAGCCCAGAATATTTTATGCCCTGGAGAGAAGTGTGGGAGTATTTACGCAAAACATTTTCTGTGTCAATATCACTGATTATGTTCAACGTAAATTATACGTGTCACTATCACTTCACTTATATCCTAAAAACGTGTCACTATCACTTCACTTATATCCTAAATAGTGTCACTGTCACCAAGTGTCACTGTCACTTCACTTATATCCTAATCACTATCACTTCACTTATATCCTAAAAACGTGTCACTATCACTTCACTTATATCCTAAAAACGTGTCACTATCACTTCACTTATATCCTAAAACCGTGTCACTATCACTTCACTTATATCCTAAAAACGTGTCACTATCACTTCACTTATTACCTAATCACTATCACTTCACTTATATCCTAAAAACGTGTCACTATCACTTCACTTATTACCTAATCACTATCACTTCACTTATATCCTAAAAACGTGTCACTATCACTTCACTTATATCCTAAAAACGTGTCACTATCACTTCACTTATATCCTAAAAACGTGTCACTATCACTTCACTTATATCCTAAAAACGTGTCACTGTCACTTCACTTATAACTAAATAGTGTCACTGTCACTTCACTCGCATTACTCCCATCACTTCCTGCTTCTATATAAATTCCAGTCCATGATAATCTGAAAAGCAGTTTCCAGGGCATAATGGCACACGACACTCCTTACACCAGTAACGAGTTTCCTTGAGTTTCTGAGTGCGACGTGTCGTGTGCTTGCAGACATGGCAGCGGCGATAACCTGGACGACCTGACGCCAAGGTTGGCAGATCAATTAGGCTGTGGCGCAACATGTAAGCACTCTGTTGCAATCTGTCAGGTCGTCCCGCCGCTGGTGCATGCCTGTGCTGCTGCAGTGGTTGCACAGTGCTAAATTTCTGTAGGAGTTGGGTTATCAACTCCAATTCGTACTGCCGGAGTGCCAGTTTGCTGTTGGGGTGTTGCTGGAGGTAGAGCAAGTACGAATTTAGCACTGTAACGTCAAGAAGGTGGAAGAAAGCCTTCTTGTACCACTTGCAGGTTTTTCTCAGACAATCGATGGCACTCACCATCATGTCTGACTTATTGACGAGCCTCATATTTATATTATAATCAAGCACAGCATCAGGCTTCAAAATGTTGTTACCTGTGCCGCGCTCAATCTTCCCAGAATCCAGCATCGTGCCACTGTGGACTGTGGTGAGCATCCGGACGGGGCGTTTATCGTGCCAAGTGATGGCCAGCATTTTCCCCGATTTCTTCATGAGACAGTCACCCCTGTGGGTGGGGGGAAATACTGGCCAATTCCTCCTATTGACACGAATGGTGCCGCAGGATCCTGTTTGGTGCTGCAGAAGGAACTGACTAAGTGCTGGAAAGGTGTAATAATTATCTGTGTACAGGATGTGGTTGTTGTCAAGGTAATCCCCCATGAGTTGCTTGACAACACTCCCGCTGAAGCCGAGACGGTCCTGGCCCGGGATATCCACATCCGTACCTGAATAAAGTATAAAATCCAACACATAGCCAGTCTTACAGTCGCAGATGACATAGAATTTGATGCCAAATCTATGCCTCTTTGACGGGATATACTGAATAAAGGACACTCGTCCCCTGAACAGCACCAGAGACTCGTCGATAACAACATTCTGGAATGGTCGAAAAAAGCCTCGCATTTTCTCCTGGAGCATAGTCAGAATGGGCCTAATTTTCCAAAGCCTGTCTTTCAGGTGTGGACCCATGTTGGGGGCGAAGTGAATATAGGAAAGTATGTCCCTATACCTGTCCCGGGACATATATTTTCCAAAGGCAGGCGTGGAAAGAAGGACGTTAGTGGTCCAGAAGTCCTTGAGGCGATGTTTCCTGACGTGCGGCATCAGCATCGTCAGAGCTAACCACACATACAACTCAGCAACAGTCACGTCAGTCCAGATCAACATCTTGCTGTGTTCCCTATCTGGTGGATTGCTGAATTGTCTGAAGTTATTTATTTCCTGCGTCAAGTATGTCATCATTATTACGTCAAAGAACGCAGTAAAATATTCCAATATTGATGACAACGGACGACAGGGAAATACGGCTTGAATACCTGACCGACTGTTATCAAACGTCGGTATATCAGGCACAAACGAATCGCAATCCGTCCACAGGTAAGGATGAGGTGCGCCACGAGGACCTGCCGCTGGTGGTGGAGGTGGAGGAGGTGGAGCTGGTGGTGGTGGTGGTGGTGGTGGTGGCGGCGCCGCCGCGTCAGGCAACGTAGGACCGGCAGGCGACAGTGGGAGGTCAGGCGACAGTAGGGGGTCAGGCGACAGTGGGGGGTCAGGCGACAGTGGGGGGTCAGGCGACAGTGGGGGGTCAGGCGACAGTGGGGGGTCAGGCGACAGTGGGGGGGCAGGCAACAGTGATGAGTCTTCACCCCCCTGATTGTCACACAAAGGATAGGGAGCATGAGTAGCAGGGGGTGGTGGTGAGGGGGGAGATGGCGTCAGGTCTGGTGGGTTATCAGGGTCGAGGTCAGACGAGATAAGCTGCTGCTGCTGCTCCTCTGTTCTCTTCCCTCTACCCTTCCCTCTTCCCTTCCCCTTCCCTCTTCCAAGACCTTTCTTTGTGTAGCGTCTTTGCAACACCTCATCCGAAGAAGAATCTGAGGAGGATGAAAAATCCAACCTCCTCCTTGACCTCTTCTTACCTGGGGGAGTAACCCCGTAGTGGGGTTTGGAGGTGGAAGCTTTTTGTTCTGCATCCACGTGAGAGGTAGCAATAATAGGAGACAAAAGATTGTCTCTCAAACTACCTCTCAAAGATCCCACCCCACTCGTGGACGGAATTGCAACAGGGGCTGCAACGTTGGATACGTCTTGCACGCTTGACGTTGAAGGAAGAGCTGTGTGGGATACAGATTCACACACTTCTTCCTCTGATGACTGGTCAAGCTGCCATTCCGTATCATAAATACTCTCATTGTCGTCACTACCAAACGATAACTCGGACAATTCCTCCAACTCCCTATCAATTGCAGAGTCTGAGAGCCTAGCAGGTGGTCTGCGAGCTCTTGCAGGCTGCACGCGGGGAGTTGAAGTCACGAGAGATGATGTACTTGGCAGCGCGGTAGGGGGTAGCGAATCGGACACGCGCGAAAATTCTGAGTCACGTTCAGCCATCTTCACGGTCAGAAGCTCACTAATTTATGTATGGGATGAGTAGGGGTGGTGGTGAAGTATAGCCAAGTAAAAAAAAACCGCCAAATTGGGCTCGTAAATGCCGACATTGGCAATAGCGGTGCTTCGTCCCGCCCGGTCACCACATGGCAGGGGTGTAAGACACGACCCGGCCGCTTTCTGGGGCCGTCTATGACCGCGGTCCGGACGTTAAGGGTTAAGATGTTATTATTCAGTAACTATATTAACATCATAGATAATAATTGGTGTGCAACATACAGTAAAACAGCAATTACAAGCATAAAATAGTACAGGGGTTGGCGGAACTAATAACATTTTTTATTAGTTCATACCTGCACCTTTGGCTTGTAGCGGGCTGTTTCATTAGTCTCGTGTTGAGGTTTGAAAGGAGACTAAGAGATTGTGGGTTTTAATATGTTTATTGGTTCAGGTTGCACATTGTATATGAGGTTTTATAGTTAACCTGGAATATGATCATGTGACAATATTTGTAGTCAATCTGGAATATATGAATATAAGGTTTCCTGCCTGCTACACTATTAGAACCCATCAGGCGAGAGGGCTGATGCTTGTGGCAGGTAGCTGATTCTAGCCGCCACAGGCTTAAAAAAAAAAAAAAAAACTATGTTTCTGAAAGAACAATGCCCTATGTTCAAAATAATGAGATACAATCAGAAAAGTTTTTCACCTCTAATTATACATTTTTATGTGGCCGAAATCATGCGGGAAAGAGATCACCGACCGAGAACTGTGTGTGACGAATAGTGGCCCTGCAGGGTATAGTTCCCCAACTTTTTTGTTAACAATTATTTTATCTGGTGAAAAGTGGCAGTTTTTCTTAGGTTCGTGACGTCGGGAATTCACAAACTACTAAAATGTTGCAAGATTCGGTAGATGAATTAATTCGCCAGGTATACGGGTATCGAATAAAACCCAGTGTTTTTTTTTATATAAAATGTTTCTTGTTGTAAATATAAGCAATTGAAGTCTATTTACCTCTTTAATATTGTGATAGATAATTATACTATATTCCGAAGTGAAATTTACTGCAATAAGGTGGTTTATAAAGATTAATAAAGCCAAATACATACAGTCATCGAAATGGTCATAAATAATTTTATTTTGTGTTCAAACTACACATTTTTTGGAACTGAAATTCCAGTTGATGCATTGATGTTTGGGCAGGTCACGAAACTACGTCATTGACTAAGATGCATAAAATATTGAAAAAAATGTAGCCAAATTTTCCATTACACCGAAGTTGTGGACCGAGAATGATTGTAGCACCGAAATTTACAATACAAAGGCTGCACCTTGGGCTGTGCAGTTTGCCAGATACGAGATTTACTGTACAGTACCTGGCTGACGTTTTCTGTAGGCTATTTCTATATTCAAATTAGGCTATATACTACGATTTTATCTGGTAAATTACTTGCTAATATTACTGAGCAAATGATATACTATTTGTGCAATGTCAAGCTAATACTTAAATATAATGTAACAGATTATTTGTTTCATTACCGGCAACTACAGAGACCTGGTATCACTGCTGCCAAAGTGAGTACACAATTCAAACTCCGCCAGTGTATGCGTTATTACTTTACTATATATTTTTCAAAGTGCCTGTATATACATGTACAGTGACATATTTTAACTCTACTAGACCATAAGCCCAGAAGTGAAGTATGCCCTTAAGGTAAAAGAATGGTATGATATTTTTTCCTTCCCAGCGATGGCAGCGTGGAATGTAACAAACCGATTGGGTTGCCAGGTGTACGATAATAAGTGAAGTATGTGTAATTAAGTAATTAGTGGGGTGTTTTTTGTGACGAAAATGTCCTCTGTCCCCCCTCGTGTACGTCCACTTTCCGTGTGTGAATTCCTGGCGCTGTAGGTGGTCACATGACAATTTGTATAGCATGACAGACAAACAGAGTTTCTTCATTTAGATATATAGAAATCAAATAAATTAAATATAAAATGTGAAGAGTAGACGTGAGTCGTCATCGTCGTATATTTACAGCCGATTTATCTACATTAGGTTCTTTTCATTACTTATGTTTACATATCGTTAAGTACAGTATTTACAAGTTTATAAAATAGTATTGAATATTTTTATGGCAAAAAGAAGATATACGACAACCAATTACCAATACCAATTACCCATAAATAATATGCATAATTATTTCATCTGGCGAATCTGGCAAGCCTCGGCCAGAATCTCATCTTAAATGTAGAGATAATAGACATACTTATCATGAGGTAAATATTACATAATTATGTTGTTTGAATAGAAACTGGTTCAAAATACAAACTTTATCTTGTCATATATTTTAAAGTACATAAGAATTTATGTACGCTACAGACTTTACCTAATTCACTTACAGTAGTTCTAGTGAGTATTATATCTATTAACTTATGCATGAAGAACATGGATACTTAGATTATTTATATCCCAGGCTCATCATTATGTTTGCTATAAATAATTTAAGAGGAAATAATTACGATAAGACCTTGAGCTCTCAGCTGAGGCCGGAGCTAAAAAGACCACCCAGCCCTGGATGAATCAGTAGGACGAGGGTCTGATAAGATGACAGAGAGGAGGGACAACAGGCAATATTAAGGCTATAGTATACTTTTGGTATATTAGAGCACCTCGATTCTACCAAAGTATGCCAAGAAACATTGCCAGATTAACATAAATAATCATTTAATAATGATGATATGTTGCTTGGAATAGTTTGGACTTACCAAGACTGTATCACTCTATTTATTTAATAATAATAATAATAATAATAATGACGATAACGAGCACCTAGGCCTGTTGAGTAGGAGCCAGGGAGAAGATAAAACCACAAAGATATAAAACTACAGTATATATAATAGACAAAAGACAGGTACGGAATATAACCTTCGCGTCAAAGTGGCCGTGCCAACTGAAGCACTGGTAGGATTGTTGTGGTGGTGTTGCTGAGGTATTCTGAGTCCACTACAATATAAAATTTACTAAACAGAAGCCAGGACTGTGGTATAGACATAAGGATCCCTGTAATGTTGTCAGAAAATTGGATGTTAGCAAATCCTTCAAACATTGGCACGAAACACCACTTACATTAAAGGGGCTTGTTTCATGGCATCATCAGGAGGAATCAGAAGCCATCAGGTCTCATACATGAACACATTTGGCCACTTGAGGGAGTGTGTTTATTCAGTTTCAAACGGGACTGTAAGGTTGTGTATGTATTAAATATATTAATAATAAAGCTTATACCATATTATAGATGCTTACACTGTTATACTATTAATTGTTAGACTTTAATGCATAAGTAGAACTGTTCTTCACCAAAAATAAGATCAAATGCACAATAATATGTCCTCTAATAAAGTGAACCTAAATCTTACCCTGATTTTACATTGATTTGAAGTTTAGTTCTGAACAGATTACTATTATATTACTTACAATGAAGAACAATGTAATCTTGAGATTGTACCTGGGGTCTGTTGGGCAGGAGGCCATTCTGCCTCGGGAGAACAGCAACAACAACAACAGGTAAATCCCCAATTTATATAAAGGATTTTATTCATATTAATATGTTAAGAACAAAGTAGTTGCAGATATTGAAATATCAACTTCAAGACAATGTTCATTGTGGAATAAAGCAATGTTTTCATTTTATGAACCTAAAGCACATGATGAAAGTTCTATAAAACAAATATATTATCTATCTATCTAGAGCTCTGACACCTCGTTCCAGTTGATATTTTAATATATGCAACTACTCCCCCCATGGGTGTGGCCACGGTAGAAATGTCTCCATTTTTTTCTTGTTCTTAAACTCCCTCCTTATCCTATACACTTGGTTAAACCCAATTCTGCCTCTCACGTTTCTCTCTCATGCATACTCTTTACTTTGTTCCAACACTCTCTCCTTACTTAGTTAACCTTACTCTGGCCCTCACATTTCTCTCCCTTACATACTTTTCTACTCTGTTTTGCCATATAACCTGAGGTCTGCCTCTCACACCAGGTCCCACAATTTCACTTCCTTACACCTTTACAAACTCCTCACCATGCAATCTCTCCACATGTCCAAACCACCTCAATGTATTACCATTCCCGCTCTCAACCATCCGATACTCAATACCAATTGCCCTCTCACTCATACCACATCTCTCATTACTATCTCCATCCCACCTACTAAGTCCACATGCTCCTCTCAAGTAACTAATTTCCACTAGACCTATTCTAGTCTGACAATTCACCAACGAAGAAGTAATTCCAGTTGAGATCTTATTGTGCCTTTATTTACTGTCTCTATGTACTGTATTCAAAGCACACCTGGATTCTTATTAATGCTCGTGACTGTACGATATGCCTCTATGCTATCCCAAACAAATTCCACAACTAAGCAAGTCTATAAAATGAGTGACTACTGAGAATGAACTGTGAACAGAAACGAGAGGATCTTAGAGATTAGGGGGTGCTGATAATGTAATGGTTATCATACTCGCCTAACAAGAGAGAGATTCTGAGTTCGATTACCGAGTCAGTGGAATTGTTGGACAATTTTCCCAGCCTCTTATGTCACTGTTCACCTGGCAGTAAGTAGGTACCCAGCTGTAAGAGCAAGGATTGCATCTTTGTAGGCTGGGGGAAGATGTGGTGATGTAACAACACTGACTGCCTTAATGACCAACATCAAAAGTATGTAGACATAAAGTTCAAAATCTTCTTCTTCTTAGAGACTGAATTAAAATAAACTATTAGAATATTTTAGTTAGAAGCCCTCCTGGCCACTATAAATACCGGGATTAGCCTGGCAATTGAAGACTTACACACCGGCTGGTACCATTTCAACTTGTGTGTGATGTGTGGCTCTACTCAGTGCTATTCGTAATGGACACTACATGCTGATAAACTTTCTGAACAGCTAAGTAAAGTCTAAAACAATTAGAATTATAACCATGTTAATGACAGATAAATACCACTCCTAAGTTGTGCTGGGGTTTCACCAAAGTCATTGGTTGTCTGTACATATTTTAACATTTTAGCAAATATCTCATCCACCCTCTGTGCCCACATTCATCAGTGTGGCAGGGAGGGAGGAGGTGGTGGGGGACTTACCATCTCTCCCTATATTATTTTATCTCCTTTCCGTCAAATTATAGCCAGTATCATATTCACGTTGTTATTTCCAACCTCATTATTCCAACTATTGCAGAAATATTATAAGAATATAGTGAAGGATAGTTAGATATAGGATCATGGTGAAGGAAAAGTCTGCAGCCTAGCATAAACAAAAAAATGATGTGTTAGTGTATAACATACAGTATTTTGTTTTTAATATTTTTTATAGAGGAGTGGATAGTAAAGACTATATCTCTTTTCCTGATCTGTAAATACATAAGCTGATAATTATCCTACGGAATAGATCAGAAAGTACAGCCTTTCTCATTGTCCTCTCGTTTGTAGTGACTCACTATCACTCTCCCCAGGGGGAATAGGATTACTAGGGGCAAGGGGTGGGTAGGGGGCTCGTCAGAGAGAGAGGGGGGGGGATTACTATCTTTTTGCAAACACACACACACACACAAGCAGAGGTCTGATATTCAATAGTGAAAAGGCACACACTTTATATATATTTTTTATTGATATTTAGAAATTATGATACATATAATATATATTGAATATTATTTTTATGTAAACAAGCCACAATGTACTGTAGTGAAAAGGTACACCATTTACACATTGTTTATGGTTATTTGGAAATTAGCATATATAATTTATATTATAGGTACAGTTGAAACACGGAAAAGGGGGAGGAGGAGGTTGGAGACACCAACCAAACAGGGCAGTACTCCTACGGTGGACGCTGGACTGGTGATAGGGAGGGTTGGAACTCCCGTTTCACCTGTCTGTCCACCTTTGCTGATCTTTTTCGTGTCTCACATACACTGAGAGTAGTCCAACATACTCCCGAAGACACCACTCTCTCTCTATTTACACAATATATACAAACACGCTACACACCACACCCTTTGTCCAAATTATATCCTCCCAAAATTAATAAATATGAATATAATTAAAAATCAAGCCTCGGAGGCCCCTGGGGATGGGTCAATAAACTCCCCTCATTCTGGACCATTTGTTGACGACCCCCCGAGATGCCCTGGACCATTGTCTGACTCACTCTTTATCAACTTTTGCAACATTCGCGGTCTTTCCTCTAACTTCTCTGTTGAACACCACCTCTTCTCCGCTAAACCTCATCTTCTCTTCCTCACCGAGACCCAGATCTCAGCATCAACTAACATCAACCCCTACTCTGTTTCCTCTTACTTTAACTATCCTCAGTTTCGTGCCAAAGGCGGATGTTGCGTATACGTACGCAATTACCTCACTTGTTCTCGTGTTCCCGAACTTGACTCTTCTGATTTCTTAACCATCTGGCTTCGGCTAACCTGCTACTCTCAAACTAAATACATCTGTGCTGTATATCTATCTCCTAACTCTACTGACTATACAAAATTCTTCGACTATCTTACTTCAAAAGTTGAACACATTCTATCCCATTCTCCTTTCTCAGAAATTTCCATTTTAGGAGATTTCAACGTTCACCACCGCCTTTGGCTTTCATCTCCCTTCACTGATCCCCCTGGTGAACAAGCCTTTACTTTTTCTATCCTCAACGACCTAGAGCAGTTAATTCAGTACCCTACTCGTATTCCAGACCGCCTTGGAGATCAGCCCAATATCCTTGACTTATTCCTAACCTCTCATCCTTCTGCTTATTCTGTTGAACTTTTCTCTCCTTTGGGCTCCTCCGATCACAATCTTATTTCAGTATCCTGTCCTATCGCTCCTGTAAGACCTTTGGACCCTCCCAGCAAGCGTCGTCTGAGGCAGTACTTTCAAGAATTCCCATGGAGTGATTTTTGCTTTCGTGGCCGGGGTCCCTCAGAGAGTGCTGCACGCATCTCGAAGGTGATCATCTCGGGCATGGAGGCATACATTCCATATTTTTTCCCTCTTACTAATTCACGAAAATCTTGGTTTAATCACACTTGTTCTACTGCTGTCCACAACAAGGAGGTAGCTTTCAGACGGCACCGACGCCTTCAAACTGATGAATCTCGTGCTCTGTATATCTCTCCCCGGAATCGAGCCAAATCTGTTCTCCGACTAACCAAAAAATCCTTCATCCGTGCCAAGTGCAATGACCTGTCCAACTCCTCCACCTCTCGTTCTTTCTGGCATCTAGCCAAAAATCTCTCCAGTAACTTTACTTCTTCCTCTTTCCCTCCCCTCATCCTTCCTGATGGAAATGTTGCCATCTCTTCAACTGATAAAGCTGAACTCTTCTCTCAAACCTTTGCCTCTAACTCTACACTGGACGATTCCGGCTCTGTTCCTCCAACTCCACCCCCCTCTGACTTACTTATGCCTGCCATTAGAATCTCTTCAAAGGAAGTATTTTCTGCCCTCTCTGGCCTTAACACTCGGAAGGCGTACGGACCTGATGGGATTCCTCCTGTTGTTCTCAAGAACTGTGCTTCCGTGCTGACACCCTGCCTAGGCAAACTGTTCCGTCTATGTCTATCATTTAACACTTTTCCTTTTTGCTGGAAGTTTGCTCTGATCCAACCTGTTCCGAGGAAAGGAGACCGTTCCCAACCCTCCAACTATCGCCCTATTGCTCTGACCTCATGTCTATGTAAAGTCTTCGAATCTATTCTTAACCTCAAAATTCATAAGCACCTTATTTGTCATGACCTTCTTTCAGATCGCCAGTATGGTTTCCGTCAGGGACGTTCTACTGGCGATCTTCTATCCCTCCTCTCTGATTCATGGTCATCCTCCTTTCGGAACTTTGGTGAAACTTTTACTGTTGCCTTCGACATATCCAAAGCTTTTGATAGAGTCTGGCACAAAGCTTTAATCTCCAAACTGCCCTCATTCGGTTTCTATCCCTCTCTCTGCACCTTTATCTCTGATTTCCTTTCTGGCCGTTCTATAGCTGCTGTTGTAGATGGTCATTGTTCTTCTTCCAAGTCTATCAATAGTGATATTCCTCAGGGTTCTGTTCTATCATCCACCCTTTTTCTTTTGTTCATTAATGACCTACTTACCTGTACCTCTTCCCCTATCCACTCCTATGCTGATGATTCCACCCTACACTACTCCACTCACTTTGACAAGCGTCCATCCCAGCAGCTACTCTCCACATCACGTGATGATGCAGTAGCACGCCTGACTTCTGATCTTTCCCTCATCTCTAACTGGGGCAGAGAGAACCTTGTTGTTTTCAATGCCTCTAAAACACAGTTCCTTCATCTTTCAACTCGTACTAATCTTCCTGATGTCTATCCCCTCTCCTTCAACGACACACAACTTGACCTTTCCTCTTCTCTTAATATTCTTGGAGTCTCTTTCTCTCATAATCTCTCCTGGAAAGATCACATTACCTCTATAGCTAAAACCGCCTCAAAGAAGTTAGGTGTGCTGCGCAGATTCCGTGAATACTTCACCCCCACGCAATTACTGTCTCTGTACAGGGGTCTCATCCGCCCCTGTATGGAGTATGGCTCTCATGTGTGGGGGGGATCAACTTTCACAACACTACTGGACAAGGTGGAATCAAAGGCCTTTCGTCTCATCAACTCTCCTCCTCTTACTGATTCACTACAACCTCTCTCTCTTCGCCGCAGTGTTGCATCACTTTCTCTCTTCTATCGCTATTACACTGGACATTGCTCTTCTGAACTCTCTCAATGTATGCTTCCTCCCCTCAGGAGAACATGCATTACTCGTCAAGCCTCTCGTTCTCATCCCTTTTCTGTCCAACTCCCTCATGCAAGAGTTAACCGGTACTCTCAGTCTTTCATATACACAACTGGTCAACTCTGGAACACTCTACCTTCATCCATCTTTCCACCTTACTACGACTTATGTACCTTCAAACGCAATGTGTCAGGGCATCTCGAACGAAATTGGACATGATTTTGGACCACTCTCTCACTGTACTATGTAGATGAGGACGATAAGGAGGCCTGTGGCCTTTGTCCTCATCTTTGTTAATATAAAAAAAAAAAAAAAAAAAAAAAAGTCACCACTTAGCCGAGCAGGTGAGTCTGTTGCCACGTGTACGAGCGAGCGAGTGGTGGAGCACGTGGAGTAAGTACCTAGATAGCTATTGAAGCGTGAACGGAAGTGTGTATGTGTGATTATTGATTGAATTTGATTATTCATTGTTGGCCTGGAATGTATTTTAATAAATAGAGAATATTGCCATTGGTTGTTTTGTGTTCACCATTAGTTGCATGGAGGCGCCTAATATCCATCAATTAAATTAGTTACATGCTCTATAATCAATACATATATAGCAGGAAGGACCCTAGAAATAAATATATTGTGTCAAGGGACTGAACCAGGTTACAGGGAATTAACCCTGAAATAACCTTGTTGCAGCCAACCAACGAGATTATATATATTAACCAAATAAGGTAAGTCTTTGATAATTTGAATATCAAGCTTAAATTCACAGTCATCTTCACATACATTATACAAAATTATTGCTTAAGTAATCACATGTTATACAGGGTTATTCAAAATTATAGTGACAAAATTAAAGAGTGAAGTCCTGACAAGTTATTAATTAAATATATTTCCATATGTAATTTTTCCAAAATTAAAAGATTAATTACAGACATGAAATCCAAATCCTTTACCGAGGGCGAACGAAGTGATGCAGGGATACTTTTCTTCCTATCCTTCTTGGTAGGGCAGAGCCAGCATCCATTTCTTTGTGGCAGGTTTCGTGGATCTTAGCTGGGGGATTCACCTCAGGGAAGAAACTCTTGATAACTTACTAAGTCTTTGTGTGTTGACCAGGAAAATTAATCCTCTCTTCAGCGCATGGTTCAATGAGACTTCGTCATACCACAATACCACAAAAAGTAGACATGGGTCTTATAGACCCGAACACACTTGCACAGTTAGTAGACATGGGTCTATGAGACCCGAATACCCATATGGCGCCCAAATGGATAAAGGTCTTGAAATTACTCCCCTATTGAATGCATGCACACACCAAAGTAGGAAAGTACTGAGGAGACCAAACTCCAAGGTATCTATAAATTACCGAATTAGAGAAACTCATAGTAGGGGTGCGTCTGTTAGACCCACTTCTGCCTAAGGAGGGTTACTGCAATTATATGGAGTTTGGCTTCCACAGGAATGGATAACAGTGGTGTGCGTGAGAGCTGCAGAATTTTCACTTGTATAAATAGATAACAGCTGATCTGGATATTGACAAGAAAATAATGAACTCTTTGATGCATTAAGAAGCAAGACTTGAAAAACATAACTACATTAATATTGGCTACATATATTCTTTCTCTCGTCCTTCCTCTTTTCTACCTCCCTCTCTCCTTCCATTTTATCTCATTCTCTCCTTCCTTTCTTCCTTTCTCCTTTCAAGCTCCCTCCTTCCCTCCTTGTATTCCTTCCCCCATTTCTATCGCCCTTCCTCCCTCCCTTTATTCCTTCCCTACTTTCTACCTCCCTCATCTTATTCCCTCCATTCTTTATATCTTCCTTCCTTCCTTCCAATCACCAATCAATGCCCAGAGGGTCTTAAGCAGTTCCTCCAGTGTTCCATTGTTGAATATAAATTCTGTTGAAGTAGTCCCGGCCACGAGGTACTTGACAGGTGTTGTAGCTGCCACCTGGAAGAGAGAAAGGCGCCTGATTGGCTGATATTTTAGATGGTGCCGAAATTAACAACAGTTTCGGAATATGCTGCCTGGCCGTCCGTGTGTTAGTTCATGACTCACTTCTACACTCTCTCAGCAGACAGCCCAGCTGTCACTTCACTTCCTCTCTTCTCCCCGTCCAGCCGCTTCAAGGTGAGAATGTTTTCCGATGGCTGTCCAACATTATCTTAGAAATTATTTTTTGGTGTCCCTGTTCTGTCCTTGTTTTAATTACGATTTTTATTATTCCGCTGACCTTATAGGGGAGACCATGTTTTTTCCCCATGGGCCTGGTGCCTCCTTCTCGCCTACTGTACAGTTTGCTTATCAATTTATTTCATTCTGTCGTTCTCTGATATCTCTTCTATTGTTAATTTTGTAGATACGATATTATACTCTATGTGATGGAATACACACGAGTTATTTTTGTTTTTCTATATGACATACAGGAGATCGCAACAGTCTCACACCATATTATGTGTATAGGTATTCAATAATATTATTTTATCATAATAATTGGAGGCAAGTAGTAAAAATTCCCGTGGTGCCCCTGTTAATTTTCGGAGATCAATTATTACACAACGCATAAAGCCGTTCTTATACCAGAGTCATAAAAAGGAAGCAAATGACACTGCCCTAAAGTGGATTCGGTATTGGTGCGACAACATAATTATGATGCTGATTATTATAATAACTACAATAACAAAGTAGAATCACACTATTTTTAAGTTTGTCAAAATAATAAAACACATTTAAGCAGACAGGATGTGGAAATAGAGAATTATACCTTCCACTTATCCCCCTTTCCGACTCTCACTCCCACCAGCGAATGCTTCAAATGGAGCTTCACTCATGATTCGGGAATACTATCTTGGCTAGAGTTGACAACACTGTGGTGGCTACCGTCCGTTTACCTACCCTCTCTGCTCTCTCTGACCCTGTCTTCTACTGAGGGGGTACGGAAACTTTGGTGCGTGTTATTAAAGTAGGAATGGAGCTCAGTGAGGAGGTTGAAGGTGGTGTAGTGGTACCCAAAGCTTTAATCAGTGTCCATAAGGAAGGATTTGATTGATGGATATTAGGCGCCGCAACATCGAGGTCCTATAGCGCCAGAAAAAAGGTGATAGAGAGGTGTGACAGCAAGCAGGAAGGAAATAAATAAAAAAGAGGGACAGTTGAAGAACTGAAAAATGGGAACCATTTAGTCTGGTCTCTCACTAGCGACCTTCCTAGCATGGGAAACCCTCTCTCCCCGAAATCGGGGCAGAGCAGGGGCCAGAGCCCCCTCTAGTATAGCTCGCCAGGTCATAGAGACACGCAAGCCCCCCACCACGGCAAGGCGGATCCCGTTGGGGGGCCATAAGGAAGGAGAGGAGGCGATCTCACGTATTGGTAATGACATCATCTGGTGGTGGCAAGGAAGGAAGAGGGGTACTAATTAAGGTTTATATTCTCATTAATTGCTCGTTACTCGCAAGCTCCTAAAATCTACTCGCTGACTGATTCACGCGCCAACCTACCCTATGGAAAATCTACCAATACACAAGCTAACGTGTTAACTCACATATATACCATGCACAATAGTCAAGTGAAAATATCCATATTAATTACCCCAAACTGACCAACAAGCTCACTCTCATTCTCACAAACTGACCGACATACCTTGTCTCTCTTAACGTATGTGCGATGGGCGATGATGTAGTCGAGCTCGGCTTTGGATATCCTGGGGTGCCTTTCTGGATGGTCGTGGGCCACAATATCCCAAGGCACTCCCCACAACACACCCAGACAACTGAAAAGATAAAACATAAAGATACCCTAACAACTACACAGCCAACCTCCCACTAACATGGCTAACATAGTTCCCAGCATGGCACCTGGAGGGAAATGTAGTTCGGGTTAGTACAAGTAGTAGTTCAGTGATGCTGCTACATCCATACATATATTCAACTAATGCAGTTGTGGACAGGAAAATATAATTATCGACGTTTATGCTATTGTAACTATGCAAGCACACTATCAATAGTTACTCTCTCACTCTCTCTCTCTCTCTCTCTCTCTCTCTCTCTCTTTCTCACTCTCTCTTTATATATACACGTACACAGCATCTACTTATAGACTGGCTCTACTTATACCAGCATTATACACCTATAAAATAATCTGAAATCTGGCCTACGATTAGTTGTTTGATTAGTTGTTTATTGTCCTGTACTTGACATGTGACACAACACAATGGTGGCTAAGATACCAACCTGAGAGAAGAACGGCCATGAAGGTGTCTCTTTCCCTCGGAGGTACCCAAGCTGTCAACATGGAACTGAGAGCAGGGTACATTAGGGCCTGCGGGTACAGTACAAACATTTACGGTAACTACACAAACTTTCGCTGTCTTCAAAGTCTTAAGACACTTAAATATTAGGTTTGCCTCATTTTATTAGGCTCTGAAATAATTTAAAGTTAACAGGTTTGTAACTTTACACTTATAATGGTTGGAAAAGAACTTATAAGTGTCTGGTAAAGCTACAACTATCTCTCCTCTTACTAACCTGGCCCAGTCCCTCCAGTACCCTGAGAACAATGAATAGTTCCTTTGAGACAGAGAAGCAAAGTGATGTGAAGAGTGTGAGGAAGGATGGCAGTACGACACCTATCCCGTACACCACTCGACCCCCAAGGTACTCTGCTGCTCGGCCCCCCAGGAAACAATTGGCCATGTACCCGTAGAAACAGGCCCCCAGCACCAACCCTTGTGTCTTCTCATCCCAGTTAAAGTCTCCTTCCCCAAGGGCCTGTAGTTACAGAAGTGAGATAACCGGGATTATAGTGTGTGGGTGTGTAACTAATCAGCAGGATTAAAATGTGTGTATGTAACTTACCGGGATTATAATGTATATATGTGTGTGTGTGTGACATTAACCAATTAACAAAATACACAAACACTGACCTGAGTGTGGTTTATATGTCATACGTGGAATGATGATGGTGATGGTGGTGGGCAGACGACAGTAAGGTTGATTTATGTGTCGTTGATACCGTCCTTGTGGTGGTGTCTGGTCCCTACCATGGCTACGATAGTAATGGAGAGTGTCATATACGAGACGGTGAGCCCCAAGAACACCAATAGACCCAGAGTGTGACAAGTGCCACATACACACACACACACACACACACACACACAATAATTTTAGTTCTGTTGACCTTTAGTAGCGTGGAAATTGTTGTAGCTAAAATAAACATACAAACACATGCATATAATAATCATATTCCTTCACTCTCACTGTAATGCTTAAATGAAGTACTTTAAATTTTCTATTTACTCTTCAAACGATTTAATTACGAAAAAGTGAGGTAACAATATTTTTAACAATTTACCTACAGTACTACGTCAGTAAAACAAGATTTAAGATAAGAGGAGTTTGTGATTGATAGTTGGGTCGTTGACGTCCATCCACTGAGTTATCTACAGTGTTTGACACTACACATATTGTATAATTGAGTATATTAGACATGTAGATGGGAAATAAATATTTATAGTACAAAAGCCCATCAGACTAATGAACAAAGATAGCTGATGGATAGATGGAAGGATGAATGAAGGGAAGGAGTGACAAACAGATATATATTCACTGATATAAACAGACATCCCGATAAACATATAGGAAAAGTGTCAGAAACATTGTTATAATCATTAAATCTCTATCTCAACCGGGGATCGGACCCAAAAGAGCAACTTATAGAATACAAGACCCAGGAGTAGCCATTATATCACTATGGAACAGAGTCACAGCATCGTGAAAAATGTTATAAGTTTGTGACGATATAAGAGATATTTTCTTGATGTGTTAATGAAGCCAAAATACCTTGAACAGCAAGAACGACAGAATCACATCGAAAACTTCCAAACGTTTGGATTAGACTCGATCTGATGTCCATTATTTTGATCTGCAATCCAATGTTCTATCCACTGTGCTTTATCCTACCTTTTGTACCTCAAAGAAGTGGGGAAACTATATGTAAGGAAATGGCGATAGCAGCACACACACAAAAAAAAAGCAATATGAGTGGGCCGGAGGGAAGAGGAAAAGAATTAGGGACAGGGAGAAGAAGATTATATACACTACACTATGCACTACAAGTATGAGCAACCTACCTGACCAGGAAATATTTTTAACGTTATCATAATCATCATCATCATCATCTGCTGGAGTTTTGCAGATGTTTCTATCGACGTTGGTATTTTCACAACTTTTCTTAGGCATCATCATCACCTTGAACACTACGCCATCAGCAGCACACAGCTTCTTTCTGTCAGTCCAATTACTGATGTCTCTATACTGCTTTATTCAGTCTCCAACTCAGCTCTTTCGTCTTCGTCGCCGTCATCATTTCCACCTCTCTCACTCTCTGCTCGACAAATATAGTCTTCTGCTGTATTTACTTCCTTCTTCGTCCTTCTGTTTCTTCCATTGTCTCCCGCGTTTCTGTCTTCTGTTTCCTTCCATACCACAACTCTGTCGCTGTTGTTTCTCTCTTCCTCGCTCTTTGTCAGTTTTGTCTTCTCTTACCATCCCATCAGTTTGTCTCATGTTCAGTTTCGCGGTTCCGTTGATGTGAGATTGTTCGTGTTTCTTTTTTCCGGGTTAGAGGCTGCCTTAGTAAGACTGTCACCTGTTGAACCAAATAACAAGCAATAAAAGTATGGCAAACAAACAAATGCTGTCTTAGTACCTGTTTGTTTGGATAACATAAAAACAGATCCTGAATCCACATATCTCCCCAAATTTCATCACTTGTTTGGTTTGTCAAGTTAAAAATACATGGAGCATAGCGTAATTTCTCCCTCTCTTGACATATCAACCCTGTGAATGGATGGATGGATGAATGGATGGGAGCTATAGGTGTGGTATGATGTGGTTGATCAGCAAGAGATGGTGGTGACAACAACTAAAGTACTGTACTGCCGCTACGATAATGAGGTGATGATGTATTTTGAGGCAGAGTTACCATCCATCCTCTACCTTTTCCTCCTCCCCTCTCTAATGCTGATTACGATCGACTATGCTGTGTGATGAGGCTGAGGACGACACACACACACACAGGATGGTGATAATGTTGTTGCATCATGAGGCCTGGAGGAATCTGTAGCGTGTAATCGATTCATAATATTATACGGTATTTTGTTCCCACGCCTCCGTTCTCTCAGATGCCATAAGTGAGAGGTTCTACCGTGTTATTGTAGGTTGATGAATGACGAATACCTCTACCCAAATCCAAATAACAATTATTTTTCAAATCTAAGATCTCGTCCTATTATTTTAACACTTTGTTTAATCACTCTGTATATATAAAACGACAGTGTAACAAGTAGGCGATTAGACATTTGTAAATAAAGGAACGTTATACAGTAGGCACACTTTTTTCGTAATGATGTAACACAATCTCTGTTTTGCATACTGTGTTGACAAACCAATACTGACTAACTAACAACAACATAGACCAAGTGTACAGTACAATACATGTAAACACAACGGAGTATACAAGGTGTATGAATAAGATGAGAAGAGATAAAAAATAATGTAAAGCAATGTAAGGGATATTATCTATATTCACGTCCACCACGCCTCAGACATGTTTAATGGGGTAATTCATTTTTGTTACATTGGAGTTCCTTGACTCTTCCAAAGTATGCCAGGAAACAGAAGCAGCAGAGCCAAAAATAATGGTGTTTTGTACTTTTTGGAATAGTTTGGAGGATTCAGTTGTTCCAGATTTAACAACACAAACTTTTCCCCCCTTTAAGGACCCTGTGATGTAGTCAGAAAATTGAAGGTCAGTGTGTCCTTCAAATATTGTCACGAAACACCACCTACAGTATAGGGAATAATCTTGTTTCGTGGTATAGTCAAGACTCAAGAGGAATCAGAAAACTCCAAATTTCATACACGATCACAGGATCCTTAAACGAACATAAAAGATGAGTATCACTCGTTCTATATAGGTAATTAATTAAACATATCTCTCATCAGCTAACCTAAAATCCATTCTTTTGATAACTAGGGTATCTAAATAATACTTAAAAATCGATATAGTTACTGATGGTGTTATCTGTAATCAGTGCGAAAGGAATAGATATTTGAATAATCGTATGCAGGATCCACTTCACCAGCAATATCAACTATTAACAATATTATAATTATACAATAAATGGCTATAAAGAGATAATTGGTAATGCTGAGTGTATGGTCATGAAATATTGTAGTGTACATTTATGGTACGTAATTTATGACTGGAGACGAACGGCAAGCACCACACACACATACCCTATACATTCAAACTCAGTCTCTATAAGTGTGCTGGGTGGGTAAATGAGAAATACCAGGCAGGCGATTCAAAGCTTTCTGCTCCTCACACTCTGGTCAGAAATTATGAATAACGAGTGTAAAGTACACTCACGATCCAAAACCAGTATCTAGGTCTTGTTGAAGTTTGGAATCATTTGACATACTAGTGAACCAATTCCAACGCTTATCCTGTTTCATATTTGCTTGAGTTTGCTAAAGGGACCAGGTAGTTTGGTCTAGGAGAGGTTCTGACTAACAGATGAGCCTGGAATATAAATAATCTAAGTATCCATGTTCTTCATGCATAAGTTAATAGATATAATACTCACTATAACTACTGTAAGTGAATTAGGTAAAGTCTGTAGCGTACATAAATTCTTATGTACTTTAAAATATATGACAAGATAAAGTTTGTATTTTGAACCAGTTTCTATTCTAACAACATAATTATGTAATATTTACCTCATGATAAGTATGTCTATTATCTCTACATTTAAGATGAGATTCTGGCCGAGGCTTGCCAGATTCGCCAGATGAAATAATTATGCATATTTTTTATGGGTATACTGGTAATTGGTTGTTGTATTTCTTCTTTTTGCCATAAAGATATTCAATACTATTTTATAAACTTGTAAATACTGTACTTAACGATATGTAAACATAAGTAATGAAAAGAACCTAATGTAGATAAATCGGCTGTAAATATACGACGATGACGACTCACGTCTACTCTTCACATTTTATATTTAATTTATTTGATTTCTATATATCTAAATGAAGAAACTCTGTTTGTCTGTCATGCTATACAAATTGTCATGTGACCACCTACAGCGCCAGGAATTCACACACGGAAAGTGGACGTACACGAGAGGGGACAGAGGACATTTTCGTCACAAAAAACACCCCACTAATTACTTAATTACACATACTTCACTTATTATCGTACACCTGGCAACCCAATCGGTTTGTTTACAATCCACGCTGCCATCGCTGGGAAGTAAAAAATATCATACCATTCTTTTACTTTAAGGGCATACTTCACTTCCGGGCTTATGGTCTAGTAGAGTTAAAATCTGTCACTGTACATGTATATATGTTACAGTAAGAACACGTACCTAGGGATTACGAGTAATCCCTGAATATTTCAGTGAATACGCGTAATCCCCGTTTCACTCAGGGATTTCACGTAATCACTGAAATTTCCAGTGATTACGCGAAATCCCTGAAAAATTGTCCCAGTAATTACGCGTAATCCCTGATGCTCATTTGATCATCAATGCCAACGTTGCGACGATCATACTAGTAAGTAACTAGATAAAAAATAAAATTAACATTAAAAAATTGAAAACATTGGCAGACAGAATACATTATACAGAATTTTATTGGTCAAACAGTCAGTTAGTTAAAAAAAAAAACACACACACACTCTCTCTCTCTCTCTCTCTCTCTATTTCACACACAAACACACGTGCGCGCACGCATGCATGCACACACAGGTCAGTTTGTTGACCTCTCACCAATACTCACCCCCATTCTACGAACTTATTCGCCTATCCTAACTGTGTGTGCTGTGTAATCAATCAACTGTACAACTTAAGACACTGAACTGTGTATGCGGTGAACGCCAAATGTGTACCAGATATAATATCTCCTCACTATATAAACTAAGAAGAAAGGGTGGATATCCTCCCTCAGACGTTGTGGCGCGACTAAAGGACCTAGACATCTTCCATATTCGAAGCCGCTGAGGAGGTATGAACAGAGTGAAACCTATCCCCATTGTGAAAGGGTTGAAAAGGAAATCAAATAAAGTGAACAAGAAATCGCCATATAAACATATTGAGGTAGGACGTAAGTGGTACGATCTCCCGTCACTACTACTATCTAATGTTACCTCCCTGAACAACAAAGTGGATGAACTAACCCTGACTGTTAAACAATACAATAGTGATATCATTGCAATCACAGAAGCTTGGCAAATCGTACCAGAGCTAAGCAATATGAGTGATTTTGATTTTTTTCATCATTTACGAAGCAACAGGAGAGGTGGAGGAGTGGCCCTTTATGCCCGGAAACAGCTGCGTGCCTCACAGCTGAGTGTTACTGTCCCGCAGGGAATTGAAGCCCTGTGGGTCAGAGTAACCCCCCCCTCACACCCCAGACATACAGCCTCCATTATATATTGTGTTGTGTACCACCCTCCAAGAGCACCCACTGGACCAGACCTCATCGAACATATCATCGACACATGTGACGACCTGAAACTGCAGTTTCCATCCTCAAGATTGGTGATTTGTGGTGATTTTAATGAATTGATTACCACCGAGATACAGGACCAAATTCTCCTCTCATAAATCGTGGATTTCCCAACACATGGCCACAACACTCTGGACCTCATCTTGACAGACCTAGGGGACCAGTACCTCCCCCTGAGCCTCTACCCCCTCTGGGTCGCAGTAATCACATCACCATATTTTGGAGTCCAGCCCCCACCACTTCACACCTACAGGCACCCACCATTAGGTCCTACCGAGCCACACCTGACTCAACTGTGAGAGAGTTTGGAAGGTGGCTGGTTAATTACCCATGGGTGGAGGTACTGACTGAGGAGGACGTCACCATCAAGTGGGAAAAGTACAAGTCAAGCATCACCACAGCATACCATAAGTTTTTCCCATTAAAGAGAGCCGTGACTCACCCATCAGACGCCCCGTGGATCACCCCCAGGATAAAAAGGCTACTCCAGGACCGCAACAAAGCCTTCTACGTCGACCACAACAGGTACAAACAGCTAAGAAACAAGGTAATTCAGGAGACTAAGAAAGCCAAAAGGTCACACTACCCCACCAAAGTCCATCACCTGAGACAAACTAATTCCAGTCAATGGTTCAATAAAGTTAAGAACCTCTGTGGGCTTGGCAAGGGATCACCATCAATCCCTTGTGTCTCTCACATCCCTAGCCAGGAGGCATGTGAGACAATTAACAACCACTTTGCCACAATCTGCCAGTCACTCCCAAAACTTGACAGCACCAAACTACCTGCCTACCTTCCCTCCCCAGCCCACCCTACTTTGGTTCACCCTTATGAGGTTATGAAGAAATTAGCCAGTCTGAGATCAAATCGCTCCATAACACCAGTGGACCTTCCAGTTAAGCTCTACAAAGAATTCGCTGTGGAGCTTGCCATACCACTGTGCTCTATTATAAATGCATCACTGAAGCAGAGCAGGTGTCCCGCCGACTGGAAAACCTCATATGTGACCCCAATTCCCAAGTGCCCCTCTCCAAAGACCCTCAGTGAATTAAGACCAGTGGCAATCACACCAATACCCAGCCTAATCTGTGAGGATTTTGTCTTTACCTGGGCCTACACACAAATTTGCCACCTGATTGACCCCAGGCAATTTGGCAATGTCATGGGCTCCTCCACCATCCACTGCCTGATCAGTCTCCTTAACTTCATTCATACCAACATTGAAAGAAGGAAAACCTCAGTAGCCCTCACCTTCATAGACTTTAGAAAAGCTTTTGACCTTGTTGACCATACGGTAATCATCAACAAGGTCATCAATCTTGGCCTCCACCCTTCCTTGGTTGAGTGGCTAGCTGACTTCCTCAGTGACAGGAGGCAGGCAATGAGGTACCAAGGATCAGTATTCTCACACCAACTACTGACATGTGGGGTCCCCCAGGGAACAAGGGTCAGCCCCCTCTTGTTCCTCACCCTCATTAACGATGCCCTACAGGACACCCCACATAGGTGGAAATATGTGGACGACTCCACCATAGGCATCATGGTGGACAACACTTCTCCCACCAACGACTACAACACCCTACAGGACACCCTCAGCAATCTTCAGGACTGGACCAAAGTAAATAATGTCACTATCAATCATGACAAGACTGTGGTGATGCATGTCAACACTGCAACCACAGAGGTCCAACCACCAGCTGTCACCCTCGGCCAGCACAACATCAAAGTAGTGGACTGCAGTAAATTGCTGGGGGTTATAATTGACAAGCTGACCTGGGATAAACACGTGGCTACTGTGGTGAAGACAGCATCCTATAAGCTGTATATGTTGAGGCAGCTAAGATCACTGGGGATGCAACAAGCCGAACTGGGGAGTATATACAACATCTTTATCCTTCCCAAGTTTACTTATTGTTCCCCAGCTTGGGCCTGCTCCCTCACGTTAACACAACAGCGTCAACTGGAGAGAGTACAAAAGAGGGCCTGTACGATTATCCTAGTGATATAATGGCTACTCCTGGGTCTTGTATTCTATAAGTTGCTCTTTTGGGTCCGATCCCCGGTTGAGATAGAGATTTAATGATTATAACAATGTTTCTGACACTTTTCCTATATGTTTATCGGGATGTCTGTTTATATCAGTGAATATATATCTGTTTGTCACTCCTTCCCTTCATTCATCCTTCCATCTATCCATCAGCTATCTTTGTTCATTAGTCTGATGGGCTTTTGTACTATAAATATTTATTTCCCATCTACATGTCTAATATACTCAATTATACAATATGTGTAGTGTCAAACACTGTAGATAACTCAGTGGATGGACGTCAACGACCCAACTATCAATCACAAACTCCTCTTATCTTAAATCTTGTTTTACTGACGTAGTACTGTAGGTAAATTGTTAAAAATATTTCTAGGGTCGCCTCTCCCAAGATCAACAAGTGGAACTGGCACAAATACATTGTCTCCTTGTTCGCCAGCTCGCAGATCTACGCGACTTTTTTTCACCATCCCTTCTGCTTGAGAAGTTTGTGCATCGGCTGCTTCACGACGACGCCTTTTGATTTATTTGATGCGTTCTGCAACAGAGGAAACAGGACTGTCAGATGGAGAGGGTGAGATAGATGTTACGTGCTCTTCTGATTCTCCAGAAGAAACAGGACTCTCAACATTGTAGGCAGATGGTGTTGCTGTGGGCGAGGAAGGTCCTGTGGGTAGATCAAGGATTTCAGCTGTAATTGGCTGACTTGTCACATTGTCACCAGTGTATTGTGTTGATATGCTACCAGAACATCTTCTGTCACATCATGTGTTGGTGTTTTATCACTTGTAGCTTGGATCTGGTTTGCAACACCATCAGTTTGGGAGAGAGAGTTGTCATTGTCAGAGTCTGGCCTGATTGGTGTGACAGCAAGAAGATCCTCCTCAGTCTCCATCCGAGCAATCACTTCCATCGGCAAATACGAAGTAATGAGTCCTACACGAGCCTCTCATAGCCAAACATTGCAGAATATGGAGAGCACTTTATCCCGGAATGGAGAGCACTGTTTTTTCTGGAACTGAACAAACTTGATGCCCGTAGGCCAGTCTTGTGAGTCATTGTAAGCCATCCATGCCACCAGCATATATTTAATATCACCGTTTGCGCGCTCAACCGACCCCTGACTTTGGGGATGGCGAGGCTTACCATGCACCAGTGTTAGTTTTGGCCAAACTTCCTTCAGCTCTGTAATGACTTGTGAAGTGAACTCGGATCCGTTATCGCTTTGGAGAATAACGGGGGCACCAAAGAGAAGAAAGATGTCCAGTAGATGAAAAGCGACTTCTGCAGCTCTTTTAGACGTCAAGGCTCGAAGGATGCAAAACTTCGTCAGGTGATCCTGGTACACCATGATCCATTTCTTGTTGGATCCACTGGGCATGTTTTGCATGTCAATTAGATCCACCTGACCCCTTGATGAGAATTCCTTAGTGAGTATTGGACGAACGACAACCCCCTTCGTCTTCGGCTGTTTTCGTTTCTTTTGGCATTCTTGACAGAGTGACTTGAACAGCTCAACGGCCTTAGTTGGAATGTTTGCATATTTCTTTTGTAATTCTTTCAACAGCCGGTCTCTTCCGCCATGGCCTGTTGTGATGTGGGCGCTCTTGACAACGTCAAACGTCTCTTCGATGCTCACATAGTAGAGTGGCGACTCCTGTCGTGTCGAACGTCTCTTTATCAGTTTTTCTGGAGTACTTCATACCAGAAAACACAATCAACATTAGAGATGCAGACACACAATTAGAGAGAGAGAGAGAGAGAGAGAGAGAGAGAGAGAGAGAGAGAGAGAGAGAGAGAGAGCATTTGTCTGAGACTGAGTAAAATAATAGATTGAAGTGAAAACTTACTTCTCCAACAGATAATATCCGAGCCGCCCCTTGGCATGTGAATTATCACCTGCTGCTTTCAGGGCATCGATGGTCTTCTGATAGTCACACTTTGGAATTAATCCTTTTTTGTTTTCTTTAAAATGATCCGTGAGGTTTTGTGTAAACCTTTCCTCGATAGACATCTTGACTTTGCTGGAGGAAGAGGAAGAATGAAGCAACAAGTCAGAGTTGCTTGAAGAAGAGGAAGAATGAAGCAACGAGCAGTGGTTCAAACACCTTTGAAAACTGAACCGTATTCACTAACATTCACTCATGTCTCCGTCGTTTAAACACAAATGTTTAACTGCACTCACTAACAAAACTGAAAGGTCGTCTAAGTTAAACTATGCTGTGTGTAATTGTAGGTCATAGGTAATGTCGGTGTTCAGAGATGAAGATTACGCGAATTCACTGAATGCTCAGTAGTAAGAACACGTAAAATCACAGGTCTATTTTCAGGGATTTCGCGTAATCACTGGAAATTTCAGTGATTACGTGAAATCCCTGAGTGAAACAGGGAATACGTGTATTCACTAAAATGCTCAGGGATTACTCGTATTCCCTAGGTACGGGTTCTTACTGTAACATATACAGGCATTTTGAAAATTATATAGTTAAGCAATAATGCATACACTGGCGGAGTTTGAATTGTGTACTCACTTTGGCAGCAGTGATACCAGGTCTCTGTAGTTGCCGGTAATGAAACAAATAATCTGTTACATTATATTTAAGTACTAGCTTGACATTGCACAAATAGTATATCATTTGCTCAGTAATATTGGCAAGTAATTTACCTGATAAAATCGTAGTATATAGCCTAATTTGAATATAGAAATAGCCTACAGAAAACGTCAGCCAGGTACTGTACAGTAAATCTCGTATCTGGCAAACTGCACAGCCCAAGGTGCAGCCTTTGTATTGTAAATTTCGGTACTCCAATCAATCTCGGTCCGCAACTTCGGTGTAATGGAAAATTTGGCTACATTTTTTTCAATATTTTATGCATTTTAGTCATGACGTAGTTTCGTGACCTGCCCAAACAATCATTCGCTCGTTATGCATCAACTGAAATTTCAGTTCCAAGAAATGTGTAGTTTGAACACAAAATAAAATTATTTATGACCGTTTCGATGACTGTATGTATTTGACTTTATTAATCTTCATAAACCACCTTATTGCAGTAAATTTTACTTCGGAATATAGTTTTATTATCTATCACAATATTAAAGAGATAAATAGACTTACATTGCTTATATTTACTACAAGAAGCATTTTATATAAAAAGCACTGGGTTCTTGTCGATACCCGTATACCTGGCCAACTAATTCATCTAGCGAATCTTGCAACATTTTGGTAGTTTGTGGACGGAGGATTTAATCTTTGAATGGCAATCCATAAAGGGGGTTACTGAGTTGAATTCCCCTGTCCCTTACCCATACCCCATATCTCCTACCCAATCCCCCTACCCCCCCCCCCCCCCCCATAACACCACACAGTACTTACAGTACAGTACTAACACTTGTCTAATGTAAGTTGTAAGTTTCATAATTAAGTTAGCCAGAACGCCGTAAAAAATTAAACTAGGAAAGGATATAGAATGCCATAATAAAAAGAGATTTGCATACCAATAACAAAGCCAATTAAGGGACCCTGTGTAACACTCCAATTTATTTTCTATTTTAGTTATTCCTTTATTAATGCCGTTTTCTTCCGTGCTAAAATTCATAACAGAGAATGGGGTGAGTCCAGTTGTAAATATTAGTAAGTGTATTATCTTAGAATTTAGAGTACATTGGTTTTGTATAATTAGCTATTTTTGTTCTAAATTAAGGTATTCATCAGGCAATGATATAAATTATTTGTTAAAGGTAAACGATATAGCTAAAATCCGTTACAAGATTCAAGCTATAAGGTAGAAAATTCCGAGAGTATATTGAGAGTCTTGTAAAATAGGTACGCTATATTGTTACGAGCTTTAGAAGAAAACTAAAAAGAGAAATAACTCTCCTTTTGTTTGTCATACGTTTAAATCCTTATGGCCATCTATTATTAAAATTTATGTCCAATCCAATTTAAAGATTACTACGTTACAAAAGTGAGTTCCAATAATGATCCATTGTTAAGTTGTCATATTTTCTTAACTATGTATTAATGTCATGTACGAAGATTTGTTTGAAGTTGTGCAGTTTTTTGGGCATGATAAAATTATATAGAAAACAGTTTGATAAGAGGAGAGAATGTAAAGATTAGAAGTATAGAAGGGAAAAATAGGAATGTTTGTACGCAGTGGAGAAGCTAGCAAGAAAGTATGACAGGGAGAAGGGCTTGAAGCGGGACTGTACCCGTCACTGTCTCCCGGCTATTTCTCCTGTAAGGTACGTTTGTGTGACGCTCCTAGTTATTTCGACATTTTTGGGAGAAATCGAGTGAATTACTTGTATAAATAATTGTGAAGAGGTTGAAAGTTATATATATATATATATATATATATATATATATATATATATATATATATATATATATATATATATATATATATATATATATATATATATATGATTTTAATGACTGACTCCCGGCTATTTTTCCTGTAAGGTGACTGTAAGGCGACGCCATTTGAAGTGACAACGCCTGTTATACCCAGTCCGGTCGAGAAGAAAAATCAGTGAACTGTGTCATAGCGAGTTAAGATAATATAGTTAGTCAGGTGTGAGCAAAATATTGGTGTATCTCCCTGTTAGAGTATTATTTCGAAATATGACCAGGGTTGTTGGTCAGGTGAACCGCGTCATGGGAGAGTTGGTCCTTTGAGTCAGGTGTGAGCGGAATATTGGTGTGTCTCCCTACTTAGAGTGAGTTTCTGTGGGGTGAGTTAGCGTGTGGTGGAGTGTGTCTGGAAAATAGTGGGCCGTAAGGAATCACGTAGTTTTACGTCTGTAAGGCAAACGTTGTTGAGGAATCTTACTCAGTCGGTACAGAAGGGAAGCGGCATGTACTGGTAGCTATTTTCAAAGTGTGAGTGTGTTTGAGTATATTTATACAGAATGTTGCAGTGATAATAATGTAACAAATGTGTAAATATTGAGGCAAATCTGGCAACTGTAATAAGCCAGGGTAGAAAAAACAGCTGATACAGCGACTTCCAGTATGGAGAATGTAGGTTGTCAGCGGAACTGTAAGTAAAAAACTCGAACATGAGTTGGTTTGACGAGAGGGAAAGAAAAGGAGGATTTTTGTGACATAATTGACATTAAAATATCAATAATAATGTATGAAGTAGAATATGATGAAATGAGGAATAAGATGACTAGGAATAAAGAAGAAATGAGCAAAATCACAGACATAATACAAACCATAATGAAAAAAGAGACAGAAGAAATAAATATAAAAGAAATGATCGGACTGGGGAAATATCAAAAGATGAAATGCGATTATTTTACTAAATAGTAACATGGTAGAAACTGTGTTGAGAAACTGAAAGACTGAAGAATGGAACAGTATAAAGATATCCAGATGTCTAACCAACGAAGATAGAATAAGACTCAAAGAAAAAAGTTAAGGAACTGAAGACGAGGACAGATATTGTTTATACAGATTACTGTAGTGGGAATGCAAGTAAAACAAGAACATGAAGGAAAACCCTTTAAAAACTCCGGCTCTTAATGATTCAAGTGAAATAATAAAATATCCATATGTAAAGGTCTCAAAAATATTAATTATGTTTTATCTGGATTTTCGTATTCATATGGTTATATTGAAATTTTGAAAATGAACACTTTTTATTGAGGGTGAACCCCCACTCGGTTGAACCCCCTCTCGGTTGAACCTCTTAAATATTGGTTGAACCCCTTTTAAGAAGTGGTCACCCCAAGAAGAAAAAAAAAAATAATAATAAATTATTCAATGTCGGTAAAAAAAAATGGATGGGAGGAAGAGAGTGAGTGAGTGAGTTGAACCCCTATTAAGAAGTGGTCGCCCCAAGAACAACAAGAACAATAATTCGAATAAAACCTAGAGCTCTCGGCTTAGGCCAGAGCTAAAAATGATAATAATAATAATAAATGATTCAATGTCGGTAAAAGAAAATGGATGAGAGTGAGTGAGTGAGTGAGTTGAACCCATTTTATGAAGTGGTCGCCCCAAGAACAATAATTCGCATAAAACCTAGAGCTCTTGGGTTAGGCCGGAGCTAAAAAATGGTGGAGAACAAAGATGTCAACTAGGAAAGATATACAGAAATGAAAATAATAGACATGACATACTCAAATGTTGATGGTATTGTATCTAAATTAACTGAAATTGAAGATATCATACAAGAAGAAAAACCACAGATAATATGATCCATAGAAACAAATTTAAATAATAGAATAACAAATGATGTGTTTAATGTGTCAACACAGCATATGAAGGAAAGATAGAGTAGAAAAAAAATGGAGGTGGAGTAATTTTTAGGCTAACAAAATAGAATTAGTGTTATCAGATACAGTTGAATTAATAGTAGTAGATGTAATATCACCGGATGAAATAATTAATGTTGCTACATTTTATATGCCATCAAAGATAAAGAGTATGGGATAATAATAATTATTTAGAACTATTAAATTTCACAGAGAAAAACCTTAAAGAAATGCTACGAAGGATAAATCTCAGAGGTTATTGAAATTCAATGTAACAGTAAATTACTAGATTTAATTCAAGACATTTTGTTAACACAACATATTACTTAAAATACAAGAATAAGAGAAATGGATGACCCATCATTACTGGACTTATTATTTATCAGAAATGAAAATGAAATTAAAAATACAGAATATAAACCTCCATTAGGAAAAGTGATCATGTTGTGATATAATAGGAATTCTTAGTAGCATATGACAGAATAGAATTTAAAAGACAAACCAAACAAGATGAAAAAAAGGGGGAATTAAATTATTTTTTATACAGTGGTTTATTGGCGAATGTATAGAAGCCAAGAAAAATAGAAACACCTTATGGAACACATTCGGAAGACATGGAGGTAAATTATGTAAATTATGTAAACACTTGATTCAGTATCCTTTAAAATTAAGCTAAGCATACTATATTTTACCTTTTATCTGCTTATTGTTTGTTATGTGTACAGCATCAAATGACTATGTATGTAGGTACAGGTTAAAATAATTTTTATTTGCGTGCCGGGCTAACCTGCATAAATTGGTTAAGATATATATACATTTAGCCGAAAAATGTCCGTAGACAAAATAGTTTGGCATGATTTGGCCGTGAAATGCACATAATTTGGCCGTGAGATGTTTCTGCCATCTGGCAACCCTGGTTTGTACTTCAATATTCTGTATCATTAATTTATGTAGCCTGAGTGGCTTACTGTAATAACTCGAAAATTACCCTTCACACATTTATCCCACCGCTGCCACCAGTG
>JAWZYT010007473.1:5000-13454 GCA_034508575.1 Petrolisthes manimaculis | reverse complement strand
CAAGGTACCCAATATTATGATCACGTGGCATTGTACACTCTGCTAAAAAAATGTCTTAGAATCCCCCCTACGTTACTTTTAACATGGGTAAGTGGTGTAAGGTTGGTACTCTACCGACTGGGCAGCTGGTGCCCCGTGTCATCCGAGGCACTGCAGCCTCAGGCAGTGACAACTTCTTTAGATCAAAAGTTTACCTGATTTTAAATTAAATTTTGAGTGTTCAAGAACTCTTACTATTTTACTATTCATTATTAAACATAAGAAGATGCGTTTGAGTATTTTTGAACAAAAATAACAGTGAAATACCCAGAAAAAATAGCCACTGAGGGACAGTGGCGGCTGAGTGGCCTGGAGGCCAGAGGGACCGGGAGGGTGGCAGAGGTATGACACTCGCCAGGCAGACGTATCACACTGTTAAAGGGGTGGTTTCAAAACTATTTCTGCAGACTGTAAGTAGACTTGGAGGATTAAATGGGGATAAATGAATTTGGTTTCCATATCCCTTTGCAGTTAGGTGTGTGGTTTGAATGGTGTGGTGTGTGGTAATGGTATGAGAGAGAGAAACATTTCATTTCAGTCAATCTTCAATACAATTTCTCTTCTGTATTGCTACTCCCCCCTCCCCTCCCCCCTTTCAACTACTTACCAACCTCCACAAGGATACACATAAGGAAACACTGTAACATACAAATGAAAACACAAGACAGCATGGATGGAAGCTTTTTTTATTACTCAGGGTACATACATTACTTTCCTACTCACTCATTGCTACTCTACTTTACCCATTACTTGTATATTTTGTTTGGGAGCTTCGTGTCTTTATTCTAGCTCCTATGTTTGTGTGTGATTCTCCGTCTCTATCTGTTTGTTTGTCTGTCTGTCCCTTTCTCTGCTTGTTACAGTCCTCTGTTTTCTCCATGTCAATCAAATGAAGCACGAGCATTAAGGATAATATTTCATCTCTTGTCTTCTTCTGTATCCTTCTATCTACCTTGCCAATCTCAAAAAATTATAGAGACCCACTTGGTTCCTCTATTATTACTTTTAAGTTTTATTAATCCTTACTCCTGTATAATACATACGTCCCTTCAATTCATTAAGGACCTTGTGATCGTGTATGAGAATTGGTGGCTTCAGATTCCTCCCGAGGCTATGCCACGAAACAAGCTCCTTCCATGTAGGTGGTGTTTCTTGGCTGTATTTGAAGGACTCGTTTACCTCTAATTTTCTTACTACATCACAGGGTCTTAAGATTTCTATACCCCGGGTGCCTCGCAGATACAGGGATACGAACTAAAGCAGTCCCAGTCAACAAGGTAATAGAATGACGACTGTCTCAAAAGTCCACAGTCCTCGGAAGATGTGTCATAATATGGTTCCTGGATGGGGAGTAAAGTAAATGTTACACATGCTCAACCAATACTGTGTGCTCCATGAGTTTTTGAGTTTCTCTGGCAAAGTAGTCCAATTTATCCATATAGGCCTATATGCACGATTATAGAAAAGAAAAGAAAAGGGGATGTGTTAGCCAAGTGATTTCTGAGGGAAGTATTAGTGAGAATAATTTTATTTCTCTGACCCCAAACGATTAACCAACTTTCGGGCATTTATTGCAGTGATAATTCCAGAATGGAAGTGTATATTAGGTATTTAACTATAGTCAAGGTAAATTAGATGTAGCAAAGAATGAAACTCGTGAAGGATGGAGTGACGAGAGACATGTAAGCAGATTACACTGATATCACTGCATGCAAACGAAAAGGAACGATGGTCAGTCAAGAGAGCTATGAGGCATGTCTCAAATTTTCAACACGACCATCTTCAAAGAGGGAGAAGATCTTGACACTAGTTCAAATGATATCGGGACATGGATAAATCTGATGAAACAAGGATAGTTAAAGAGGTGTTTGTGAAAATAATGAGGGGCAAAAGAGACTGACAAGCCTAATGGGAGTAACACATTTGCTCCATTCACAAGGGACACCAATTTTTACAACCCTACTTTTGTCTTTGATAAGAGAGATTCTTTTGTTGGTGAATTGGAAGGTCTGTGATTCCTCCAAACTAAGTCACGAAACAATATATCATCTATTAGTACCATTAAAAGTGTCTGTTTTCTGGTATGGTTAGGAGGAATCAGTATCCTTCCAATTTACCTACAAGAGAATCTCCTCTTAAATTATAATACATATAATTAACATATTTTAACATGCAAGGTCATGCCTTTAATTGCATTTTGTTAGCAACTCACCTGATGATAATAGCCGGAACCAGAGTAGTGGAGTGCCCATAGTGGAGTTCCCATTCTGACATAGGTACCATCCACCCACCTCCATGTCCCTTCAAAGCCTGCATCACTGGCACCAACCCAGTAGTCGTGAGTGTCAAGACCTACAAACACCATGATGAAACACAGATTTATGGCATGAATTACGAGAAAATATAATAAAATAGGAAAAATTAATATTTCAACGCCAAATACGATTACAATTTTTTTTTTACAAACTCTGCACTGAAAGTACAAAAAGAGCCATTTCAATCATCAATACATTATCTATTGCACAAAACAGTAATGTGTGTATGTTTGTGCGTTTGTTCTTGCATCATTTAAAAATTACGCAATGCACAGAAAAAGTAAAAACTTTTTCGAAATTAGCACATTCCAGAGCCCAGACCACCACAGCTTACCGGCATATTTTGTACAGGGTATAACACGAATTTCTGCGAATACTTTTAAGAATTAAAAATATTAATTCTGAGAAGAAAATCTTCTATTAACTTGTGTATGTTATTAATATGTTTGGGCATTAAGTGTAAGATACATTTAGTTGTTTTTCAGAACAACACTGTTCAATTATACTATCCATATCAGGGAAACTAATTCTTGAAATGCATTTGTGTAAAAAGGATTTTCTATTCAGAATCACATGGTCTTTCATTTCTGAATGTATCTAAACATTGTATACAATCCAGTTCCAACACTTACACTACAACTCACCTCTGTCTTCTATGTAGTCCAGCAAATCAGCATAGAAATCCATGGAGTCGAGGACAACCAAGTCACCACCGAATGTTTCACAGAGATACCGTGACTCATCCCAAGTGGTCAAGGTAAAGGGTTCCACCAGTATACATTTCCCACCCACTGGCACGAAAGACCCACTGCAGGTCAATGTTGGTATAGCAACTGAAGTCTCTTTGTCACCTGTGTTTATATTTTCAGGTCTTTCCATCATTGGTATGTCAATGGCAGGGTCAGTATTTATAAACAAGCTGGCAGGCTCAGGAGAGTCAAACTTTGACGTGGCTACCTGACAGATACATTGTCTATTATTGTTACAGTCATCCTCGTTCATATAGAAGAAGCGGTTATCGTCGAGGAAAGCGCAGTCGCCGAAATCATCTGGTTCCTGTCACGGTGAATATAAGTTTGTCAATGGGGACAGAGACAGATTATTATGCATTCATGAATTTACTCTATTGTACAACATAAATAAGTATAATTGGCAGTTAGTATAATAATGAAAATAATACATAGTACAGGTAAATTATACTGTCATGTATGGTAAAACCTGTGGCTCTTTGGGCAATTTAGCTCTATGGTTTTATTCTCAAGTACTGATTAGCCTGAATTATTAAAAAAATACCTTCCTGAAAAGATGATTCAATTTGTTATATATTCAATGTTACTGATGTTGTAGGTAAAATCAATAGTTCAAGAAGAATATTTAGACTTGGCCTGTGTGAGAATGTGATTAGTTTCCAAATGAGGCAAGGATGTGTGATGTCACCATGGTTGTTTAACATGTACATGAATGGCGTGATGAAAGAGGTTAAAGCAAGAATATTGGTTATAAGAGTGGAATTGCTACAGGGTGGAGAAAATCAGTTTCTGTTAAACTTGATGCATGCATATGATGCTAGAAAGGAGGGAGATATACTAAAATTAGTGATGAGCTTTGCAGAGGTATGTGAACAAAATTATTTTAAGCAAGTTGAGGAGAGAGAGAGAGAGTCACAGTGATGTGGGTAAGTTGATGGTAAGATCCTCGATGTGGTTGAAGAGTTTAAGCACTTTGTAGTTAGATAAAAGAAGAAAGTGTGGGAAATAAGTGGAAAACAGAGTCACACAGGGGAGGAAAGTAACAGGTGCGATGAAGACACTGATTAGAAATAGAGGGTTAAAAGGGGACCACCCGGTTTACAGGTTGAATTTTCCTGCCATCCACCGCAAATATGTTTTTGCCATAAATCTCTTCCTTCAATATTCCTTCATACTCCTCTGAAAGCTCAGTGTTGAAAATCACATATAAATCGGTCAAATTTTGTCTTATCTCTGAGCCTTGCGTTCAATGGGCTGTGGGAGGAGTCAACGTCATACCCAAATGTGCCCATAACATCATATAGAATTTGAATTTGTGGGGCTGAAAATAAATACAGTAGTGTGAACTATAGATGGCAACACTCGGCAGATACCGCTCCTCTCTTTCTTACCTATTCCCTTCCCCCCCTCCCCTCCCCTCACTGGCTGGGTAGCTTTAGTTGCCAGATGTCAGCCAGACGACAATTGTTTTGGCGCCCCTTTGGTCCATTTCACTTTTATCTCTGTAATTTCGTTCCACCTGTTCTCTAATTGCTTGCTCACCTTTTTCTCTATCACTTCTTTCTTCACCCTACTGGGTATTACAGCCCCAAGGCGATCTTTTGTTTACCTTCTCTTTATTTACTCATGACAGTTGGTTGAAATAGGGTGGTGTGGGAGACTTGACCAAAAAAAAAGGCATTGGTTTCACGAAGATCATTCACATAACAATCGAAAATGCAGAAATGGTTACATAACAGCCTTTGAGTAGCGACTTTTTTTTCATTTAGTCTTCTCTAACGTGCAGAATACAATATCAAACTTTGCAGGCGTTTTTCTCGAAATGATGGGCGGCGAACTTTGAGATCTATAGGCTCTGTTATTATAGACCGTAGAAGGATCACATGTATATCATTCAAAAGCTCGTAAAAAGTTCTATAAATGCACTGTGGGGATTTTACAAAATCCTTCTCGTTTTCGTACGGTTGTTTTTTTAAATTGGAAAATAACAAAAAATAGTTTGTATAACTTTCTATTCCTCTGAGTCTAAGATGTCTATCAGGAAAGGTATCAAAATTTGCCACGGTAAAAGTTCGGATGTACTGTACTTTCTGTGAGTTGATTCAATTGCACAGGAAGAAGATTCAATTGGAATTGTAGAAGATAGAATTTTAGTAATGATATGATTTAGGCCTAAAAAAAATCGTAACTTTAAAACCAGGAGACCGATTTTCAATTGTGAAGTACGTATCATTATCTCTTATAATCCCCTATAAATGTGCCAAATTTAATTGGAATCGCCCGAACTTCACTAACACGTTCTAGAGTAAACACCGGGCGGTCCCCTTAATTAATTAAGTGGCTGCAAGACGATTGAATGAAGGAGTGTGAGGACCCACCCATACTCACATAAGTATGGTTGTGAAAAGTTTTTTTTTTTTTTTTTTTTGAGTGGCATGAACAGAGAACCGAGCAGCAGGTTGAGGAGAAAAAAGACTACCTGAGAATCATATCCAGACTGTACCTGAGAATCATATAACAGACTGTACCTGAGAATAATTTCCAGACTGTGCCCAAAGTGGTGTCGCCATCCTTATATCACTACCATCCACCCAGAGCCAGGTCCAGTCACTAACACTTCCTCCCACCCAGTAGCTGTGGGTGTCCAGACCTGTAAAGAAAATTATTGCTCTTGGTTTCGTCTCGTTGTGGTTTATTGCTGCATCCTAAGTAATCGATACAGTACTAAGAATATAATCCATCATCACATCTTGAAAATTAATTAATCACTTCTTGAAAAAAAAAAAAACAAGAACTTTTATGCGTATACCTACAAAACCATGCTCTGAAAATTAATACTAGGAAAGAATGACTTCAGAAGCATATCATGATAATAAATAAATAAATAAATATCCAGCACCGAAAACAATATACCTCCCCCTTCGGGACGATATAACTAATGATGATAACGAGTATGATGTATGATTAATTTTCTTTACTTCTGCTATATTCACACCTGCTGACCCTTCTCTACAACACTCAATCCTTACTTAAACCTTAAACTTAACTTCTATTGCATAAAACTTAAGAGGAGACTATTTTAATTTTATTTTTTTGTGAACTGGAGGGCTATCGATTCCTTCACGCTAAGCCAGGAAACAGACGATTATAATGTTACTAATAAGTGGGTCTGTTTCGTGGTATAGTTTTAGGGGACTCAATAGCTCCTCCATTCCCCCAAAACGAGAGAATCAATCAATCTCTCCTTAATTAACTGACCTGAGTCTTTGATGTGTGTAAGGAGGTCAGCATAGAAGTCCATCGAGTCTAGCACCACCAAGTCCCCACCCAGAGTCTCACACAGGTAGCGGGACTCTTGCCACGTGGTCTGTGTGAAGGGCTCCAACAGCACGCATCTCCCACCGACAAGAGTAAACCCACTTCTACATGCAAGTGATGGGGTGCTTTCATACCCTGCTGTGGTGGTTGTATATCCTGGTGGGGAGGTTGTATACGTTGGTGGGGTGGTTGTGTACGTTGGTGGGGTGGTTGTATACGTTGGTGGGGTGGTTGTATACGTTGGTGGGGTGGTTGTGTACGTTGGTGGGGTGGTTGTATACGTTGGTGGGGAGGTTGTGTACGTTGGTGGGGAGGTTGTATACGTTGGTGGGGTGGTTGTGTACGTTGGTGGGGTGGTTGTATACGTTGGTGGGGTGGTACTCGAATATGTTGGTGGGGTGGTTGTATACCCTGGTGGGGTGGTTGTATACCCTGGTGAGGTGGTACTCGTATACCCTGGTGGGGTGGATGTAGACCCTGGTGTACATGGATATATTATGCGTTGGTGGAGTGGGGTGGGGTGGTATGGTACTACTTGTAAACTATTTGGTGGGTTGGTGGTTGTATATAAATTGGTGGTGTAGTTGCATGTCATTCACTACAGACTGTACGGTTGACCACATAATGTTGTACTGCATTTATACCTAGTCATACATTACCTATATGTTGTTGTGAGTCCTCGGAACCAAAGGCGTGTGTAAAGATTCTTGTGACCAATATAGTACTGTACACTCGCAATAAAAAATATGTATCCAGGCTTGCTTCAAATAGCCTGATCGAGTACTAATTTAGCAAGCTCAAGCAAATTTGAAACAGCATAAGCGTGTAATTGGTTCACTAGTATGTCAGATGATTCGAAACTTCAACAAGACCTGGATACACATTTTGGATTGCGAGTGTACAGTCGGCGGCAAAAGTCCAGTCCCCCACCTGCTTCACCGAGACATGCAGTGTTCATGGACTCGAGAAATACGAACGTTTTCTACACCTAATAATCTCGAGTCTATGAACATCGCGTGCCTCGGTGAAGCAAATGAGACGACAGGACTTTTGCCGCCGACTGTACATATATATATTACCTTCTCCAAATCCACGAATGTAGTATACAGGCGACTTTGTTTCTTTATACAGGTATTTATTTATTTATTTATTTATGCCTCAGAGAGCTAAGTCCACAAAATGTAGTGACCTGAAAAGGCGAATCTCTACACAACGCCACTGGGGTCCCCTTATGGCATATCGTATCCCAGAGGTCCCTGGTTCGACTCCCCGTGAATACACCCTCCGAGTTTTAAGAGAGATCCATTTCTGAGTCACTACAATAGGCCTTGGTGTGTGTGTTTCGTGGCAAGATTTGAAGGACCCCTATACCTCCAATTTTCTGACTACTTCATTGGATTCTTAAAACATCATTTTTATCCATCTCTCTATCGAATAAATAAAGTGGATTTTGTTTTTGTTTTTCGATGGGAAATATCTATATTCCCAAAGTTTGTCGGTACACAATATTACATTTTAAACCATGCAATCATACTACATTAATTTAAAATATGCAATAAATCATAATAAACCTGAGCCTCACCTGACATCAAGACCACCACCACCTCCATCATCACCACCACCAAAGATACCACCTTCATCTTCACTCCACCACCACTAACAATCGATGAATCTGTAAAAAAAGAAAAAGAAAACACTATAGTCCGACAGTGGAATGGATTATGTAGGTTGATGGGTGTGGAAGGGGTGTTATGTGAAGTATATAATCTATTTGGTGTAGAAAAAAATGTATAGATTTAATTAAAGGGCGAAGTATGTACAGTGTTGGTAAATATAGAGCAACTGATTCCTCCAAACTATTCCAAGCAACAGAACACCATTATTTTTGTTCATCTGTTCCTGTTTCCTGGTATACTTTGGAGGAATCAAGGCACTCCAATGTAACAAAAGTGAATTACCCTCTTGAATCTGTATTGCCCACGTACAAAATAGTTTACATAAAGAAATATTTACCTGTAAGAAGAGGAACAAGT
>JAWZYT010007472.1:22500-24832 GCA_034508575.1 Petrolisthes manimaculis | reverse complement strand
AACTGGTGCGACCTCTTACCACACTCAGCTTGGCGGAGAGCGAGGTTATGACGTTTGAGCCGGGATGGGTTCGAGGTGAGGTGAGGTGAGGTGGTGCTTGGATGGGGAATAGGGATGAGGGTGAGGGAGGTTTGGTTTGGGGTGTGGAGTGGGGTGGGGTGGGGAGAGGGAGGTTTAGTGTGTGATGGGGGTGAGGGAGGTTTGGGGTGGGGCTGGATGAGGGAGGAATGGGGACAGGGTAAGGAAAGATGAACAGGGATGGTGATACGTAATGAACTTCCGACCATAACAAATACTCATACAACTCCTCATCCCTCTCTCTGTCTGTCTGTGTGTGTGTGTGTGTGTGTGTGTGTGTGTACAGGCCTGGGTGACGCATCGGGTGTGGTGATGGACAATAACCCCCTCCGACACTTCCCAGAGGAGGTGTTTGGTGAGATACTACGAACAATCTCCATCTCAGACTACCCAGACGCCTACCAGGGCTTCGAATTCCACAGTCAGTATATAGCACTAAAAAAAAAACAGCACTAACCAAAAATATCTAACTATATTTACCACAGCACTAACCAAAAATATCTAACTATTCTTATCACAACACTAACAAACTCTTACTTTTGTTTGTTAGTGTTGTGGTTAGTTAGTTAAGAGGTTTTTTTAGTTAGTGTTGTGGTAAGTTTAGTTAGTTTTTTTGTTAGTGTTGTGGTAAGTATTGTTTCCTTAATTATTCCTACAGTTAATGTTTATCCAGAATAACCAACCCTCAACCAGAACCCCCAACCCCCAATCTAGAATAACCCTCCCTCAACCACTACTCCAACCCTCAACCACTACCCCAACCTAGAACCCCCAACCTTCAATTACCCCCAACCAAGAACCCTCAACCACTACCCCAACCTAGAACAACCCTCCTTCAACCACAACCTCAATCTAGAACCTCCAACCTTCAACCTCCAACAGACAACTGGATCGATTGTGACTGCGACTTCCTTTGGGTTGCTTCTGACTATAACCTCAACAGACACCTGAAGGGGGCTACTGCGGCAACAGGAGTGAGAGGCCCTGGGAAGCCATCGATGACATTGACGTTGGGGCCCTGCAGAAGGAGTGTACTGTGCTGGCAACGACGACGGCGGAACCCAGTGGACCAAAGGAGGGGGACGAGGAGAGGAGGGGCTTCTTGATACTGTAGAAGGATATAGAGATAGATAGATAGATAGAGAGAGAGAGAGAGGAGGATGGGAGAGAGGGAATTTATTTTTGCTACTGTAGAAGGGAGTGTGGAGAGGGAAAGAGAAGGTTGTGTGAAGGGCAAGAGGAAGTGAGGTAGAGTAGAAAAAGGAGGAAGGGAAGGAGAGGTAGAGTAGAAACAGGAGGAGGAAGAGGAGGAGAGGTAGAGTAGAAAGAGGAGGGAGAGGAGGAGAGGTAGAGTAGAAAGAGGAGGGAGAGGAGGAGAGGTAGAGTAGAAAGAGGAGGGAGAGGAGGAGAGGTAGAGTAGAAAGAGGAGGGAGAGGAGGAGAGGTAGAGTAGAAAGAGGAGGAAGGGAAGGAGAGTGAATATTTTAGCTACAGAAGGAAGGAAGGAAGGGAGTGTACTGTAGGTGTATTAAATAAGGATCAATTTTATATTGGTAAATCTGGAGCAACTGAATCCTCCAAACTATTCCAAGCAAGCAACAGACCACCATTATTACTTTTGTTGATCTGGTACCTTTGTTTCCTGGTATACTTTGGAGGAATCAAGGTACTCCAATGTACAAAAAAAAGAATTACCACCTTAACGTTGAAATAAATGCATAAATAATTACATGAAACCTTTGTATCGAAAATAATATACAAAAAATATACAAATAAAACAAGAGTCTCCTTCACCTTACTTAAATTAAATTTATATTTTTTGCATGTTTGTTTTTCGTATATTTTTGTATGTCAAGTCACGGGGGTAGGGGGACTGGGGGGTGGGGGGTGCGAGAATAGGGGGTCAGGCTTGGGGTGGGTATAATATAATATACAACAAAAAATAAACAACAAGAATAAAATATACAACAACAACAACAACAGGTAAACAAAACAAAATCAAATACATCAACAACAGGTAAACAAAATATACAACAGGTAAACAATAAAAAATTAACTATACAACAACAACAACAACAACAACAACAAAACATCAACAACAAGAGGTAAACATCACCATTCAAACAATTCCCAAAACATTATTATTATTATTATTATTTCATGGGTTGGTTTGAAATTCTTCCTAAAAGTTGAAGGAGAACAATTGGCGTCGACTGTTCACTTTGTTGTAAGTTGGGTAAACATTCAAGGCAAGT
>JAWZYT010007472.1:7500-17500 GCA_034508575.1 Petrolisthes manimaculis | reverse complement strand
TCTTCTCTTAATTACCAGAGTCGTCATCATGCAACCACCCGCCCTGTCTGATTGTGTCGCTTCCAGGAACTGTCGACAGATCAATGGTACGTGTACATGCAGGGGAGGAGCAGAGCAGGAGAGGAGAAGAGAGATGGAGATGAGAGTGAGGGAGAGGAGAGAAGAGAGATGGAGATGAGAGTGAGGGAGAGGAGAGAGGTGGAGAAGAGGGAGGGATGGAAACTAGAGGGAAATGGGGTAGAGAGAGGGATGGGAACAGGAGAGAGGTGGAGGAGAGGGATGGATGGAAACAATATAAAAGATTTCTATATAATGGATTACAATATAAGGGATTACAATATAAAGGATTACAATATAAGGGATTACAATATAAAGGATTACAATATAAGAGATTACAATTGAAATATGCAAATCTGAATTGGGGAAATTTGACCCTTCATGTAACCCCTCCTAACCCTACCTAACCCCCTCCTAACCACTCCTAACCTAATCCAAATCCTATAACCATTTCCTAACGTCACACCTAACACCTCCTAACCCCATCTTAACCCCTCCTAACAGCTCTAAATCCACTCCTAACCCCACCTAACTCAACTTGTATCCCCTCCAAAACTACACCTAAACAAACCTAACCTCTCCTAAAACAAACCTAACCTTTCCTAAAACAAATCTAACCTCTCCTAAAGCAAACCATATAACCTCTCCTAAAACAAACCATATAACCTCTCCTAAAACAAACCTAACCTCTACTAAAGCAAACCTAACCTCTCCTAAAACAAACCATATAACCTCTCCTAACCCCAACAGCAACAACAATAACACACCATGTTTTGCTTGGTTGTATGTTGGTTGTGTTTCTCTCTCTATCCAACACCCACAGCTACACTATGTCTCGTCTGTAAACATTGGCTTTCGCGGTCTATGGCCCTCACACGTACACTCTTATATACTGCAGCCGTGGGTGGGGTTTTTGAGGAGGGTTGGGTTGGGGTAGGGTTGTGGATAGTGGGGCGTGGTTGAGGAGGAATAGAAGGGGTGGTGTTGGGCATGGTTAGGGTAGGGTAGGGTAGGGTTGGGGATGGTTGGGGTAGGGTTGGGGATGGTTGGGGTAGGGTTGGAGATAGTGGGGAGGGGTTGAGCAGGAATAGAAGGAGTAGTGTTGGGCATGGTTAGGGTAGGGTAGGGTTGGAGATAGTGGGGTAGGGTTAGAGATGGTGTGGTAGGATAGAGGGATAGAGAGGGGAAGTATAGTATGTATATCCTAATCATCAATCAATGTATATTAAAAATTGCAACCTTTCCAAACTTTCAAAAACGCTCATTTTTTCAAAAAAAAAAAAAAAAAAAAAAAAAAGGTAATTATTACAAAAAAATAATAATAAAAAAAATTATTAAAAAAACAATTAAAAAAACTAATTATTAAAAAACAGCGGTGACGACGGGGGATGCGGCGAGCGAAGCGAGCGGCAAGAGAGGGCCGAGCGGAGCGAGCAGCGCCGCAGGCAAAAGCACCCACGGCGTAGCCGTGGTGGGCGAAGCCCAGTGCTTGTAAGATATTATATTGTTTTTAATGTATAAAAAATTGAAAGACCCAACGATTGAAATTATGAAAAAAATGAAAATTACACACATCAACCAATACATTTTAGCAGCTGTAGGCCCCCCCCCCTCTCTCTCTCTCTCTCTCAAACGAAAGCTAAACATCATCTCCACTCCTCTCTCCCACTCTTATTCCACCTACCTACCTACCTGCCTAAACACTCCACTTTCCCTCCCTTCCTCTCTCCACTTCCACACCATGCCACCACTCTCCCTTCCTCCACCTCCACACCACTCATCTCACCCCCATCAAAACACATCCCCCTAACCCCCTCCTTATCTCAACACACACACACACACACATTCACATTCATCCCTCTCCACCTCCACACCACACTCCCCACTCACTCATCTCACCCCATCAAAACTTATCCCCCCTCTCCTCCTTATCCCAACACACACACACACACACACACACACATTCACCCTTTCTCTTTGATGTAGTTCTGGGAAAAGCAGAAGGCAGGGAGCGAGTCCAAACCATGTTACGAGGTTAAGATTTTTTTTTATCTTGTGTGGGGGGGGGGTGATGGGGGGTGATGGTGGGGGGGACAAAGTAGGAGCCCCCAGAATCCTTCAAACGGTGGCTGGAAACGAGAAGGGACTTACCTCATTAGGGGAACCTGTGATGAAGTCAGAAAATTGGAGATAACAGAGTCCTTCAAATATTGCCACCAAACACACACAACACACCTACTGTACTTGTAAGGAGTGTGTTTCGTGGCGTAGTCAGGAGGAATCAGAAGCCTCCAATGCTCATATAACACGACCACATGTAGAGAGAGAGAGAGAATACCTGTCTTGTTTCGTGCCATCGTTTGGAGAACTCATGTAGACTCCAGTAAGCTCTTTCTATCATCATCATCATCATCTCCTCCCCTCCATCCCTCCCTCCCTCCTTCCTTCCCTCCCTCTCTCCTTCCTTCCCTCTCTCCTTCCTTCCCTCCCTCTCTCCTTCCTTCCCTCACTCCCTCCTTCCTTCCCTCCCTCCCTCACTCCCTCCTTCCTTCCCTCCCTCCCTCCCTCCTTCCTTCCCTCCCTCCCTCACTCCCTTTAATTCAACCTACTTCGTTATTTCCCGTTTTATCTTGTTTTTTCTTCTTTTTAATTATGCACTTTTTATTCATTCGTTCACTTACGCATTTATTCATTTTTCCAAATTAAAAAAGTGAGAAAAGTGACCTAAAAATTAATGATGATAAAGATGATGTTGATGAGGATATAAAATTAATGTAGATAAATTTAGAAAGATAAACACACACACACACACACACACACACCACACACACACACACACTTCCCATCCTTTCTAAAATTCACACCACATCACCAACCTCCCTTCCTACATACATACATACTGTTACGGTGTGACATCTTCACTATGTCACATCGTATTTATATTTTACTATCACATCTTCACTATTAAGTGAAGATGTGAATACTGTATTTCATCATCGTGTTTTACTATTTACTATTTACTATTTACTTTAAGATGTGAAGTTGTATTGTACATACATAATAAACATACATACATACATAATAAAAATACATAAGAAACATACATACATAGATACATACATACATATAACATTCATACATACATATAACATACATATAACATTCATACATACATACATACAGAGACAGAAATGTGAGATAGGTGAGTGAGACTGATTAGGACACACGGGGGAAGCATCAGTGATAACACCATGATAGTAAGAGCCAGGCCTAGGAGAGGGAAGGGAGGCACAACACAGAACAATGAACACACACACACACACACAGAACAATTCATTATGTGTGTGTGTGTGTGTGTGTGTGTGTGTGTGTGAGAGAGAGAGAGAGAGAGAGAGAGAGAGAGAGAGAGGAGAGAGAGAGAGAGAGAGAGAGAGAGAGACATTGAACACACCACACTGAGAACAATTCATTATGTGTGTGTGTGAGAGAGAGAGAGAGAGAGAGAGAGAGAGAGAGAGAGAGAGAGAGAGAGAGAGAGAGAGAGAGAGACTATGTATGTGTGTAAGTTTGTAGATGTATTTATGTATTATATATATAAATGTAACGCGTCTCAGATCTGACCACACACACACACACACACAGATACACAGCTGTTGCTTCTCACACACTCCCTTGGTTATATCTTGTCTCTCTCTCTCTCTCTCTCTCTCTCTCTCTCTCTCTCTCTCTCTCTCTCTCTCATGTGAACTTCAGAGACATGTTGAGTTTACAGATATATACATGAATACATCTAAAAGCCTTCACACACACACACACACACACACACACACACACACACACACACACACACACACACACACACAGAGTTCATGCACATTCAGTGGCGTTTACACACACACACATACACACACATACGGTTCATGCACATTTCAGTGGCAGTTTACACACACACACACACAAATACACACACAAACACACATTACCCCTAATTCCGCGAAGATTAAAAGCACACAGAACATAGAAAAAACATTAAAGCAACTTCACACACACACACACACACACACACAACGTATTTTTTCATATTAAATCACACACACACACACATACACACACACACAACGTATTTTTCCATATTAAATCACACACACACACACACGTATTTTCCATATTAAATCACACACACACACACATACATACAACCACACAAACACGAGAATTTTGTGTTTTTTTCGACATATGTTTGGTTTCCTTCTCATATTGTGTATAATACCGTACGCATATAATATACAGTATATTAAAACACATCCTTCAGAGTTTTATGAAATACAGCCAAACTTCAGACTTATACGCTGCTACTACCATCACAGTTACTGCAGATTTCATATTTTTTTTTTTTTAGTAAAATACAAACATTTAACTATTCTGTGAAAATAATATCATACAATTTTTTTATTTTTTTTATTCATTATCATTTATTTTATTTATTTATTTATTTGTCTTTATTCATTTCTTATCTCTATTATACTTCATATTATTAATTTGGCTTACTTTAATATTATACTTTTACATAAATAAATAATTTTATTGAAGTATTGTAAAAAAAAATTAACTTTTTTTTTCTCTTTCTGAAGAAATGTTATGCACTTAATCAACCTTTTTATATTAATCAAAACCAAAGCACAAAAATACATATAATATTTTATACATTTATTATTTTATACATATATTATATATATATTATTTTATCAACCTCTTTTATCAACCAAAATCAAATAACAAAAATGCATATATATTCAGTATATATATAATCTTATCGTTAACTACCTGTATTTATATATATATATTTTTTTTGGTCATTAGAATTATCTTTACTTTATGAAACGACTAATATCAATAATAAACAAAATACTCTTAATTAAACTGTAGTGGAGTTTTCCATGATATATAATATTTTTTAAGTGAGATATATATACATATTTACAGCAAGTATATAGACTGAAACGTATATATGCATGAGAGAGAGAGAGAGAGAGAGAGAGAGAGAGAGAGAGAGAGAGAGAGAGAGAGAGAGAGAGAGAGCACTGTAGGGAAAGGAGGGGAAAATTGTATCCTTATTTACGTCAAAGTTGAGAGTGATGCCTTCCTCTCCCTATAAATCTCTCCTTCTCTCACACACACACACACATGTACTGTATACTCTCCTTCCCTCCCTCCAGGTTTTTGGCTCTCACTCTCGCTCGTTCTCTCTCTCACACACATACATGCTCGTTCTCAAACTCTCACGTGCTATCTCTCCCTCCTCTCCTCTCTCACATTCTGTCTCTCCTTCGTTCTCACTTGCTTTCCCTCTCTCTCTCTCTCTCAGCTCACATTCTCTCTCTCCCTCTCCGCTTTCACCTGCTTTCTCTCTCACTCTCTGTCCACTCTCACAAACACATGCTCTCTCTCTCACTCACTCACTCTCTCTCTCTCTCTCCAATCGTGACAAAACTTGAGGAAGAGCAGGCAAGTCTTCACAAAGCGCCTCCTCCTCGACGCATTTGATCTCTCTGAATCAAAACAAAGAGGAAAAGTTTTTGTACATACACACGGGCGAGCAGAGCGATCAGTGGCGCCATCTCTTGGGAAATTCCGGCAATGTGTGTGTGTTGTGTGTGTGTCCGACTACAGGGCAACTTGCGCGATAATTTCCTCTTTATAAAATACCTCCTCCCCAGTTCCTGTATCTTATTAATTAACTATATCTATTTCAAGGATGATATATGTGTCTATGTTCCCGCCTATAGTGGTCTAAAAATGTACTTAGATTAGGTAGTAAGGTTGAATTATGAAGGTTTGTTGTTCGTGGAGATGGTTTGGGTCGAGACGAGAGGTTTTATCCCGTCAAGTGGTGTACTCTGGTGGCCAAGGCGCTAACTATTACCACGAGTACTTGCCAAACATGCCAAGTATCCTCCCTCTCCCTCTCCTTCCCTCCTCCCTCTCTCTCCTTCCCTACCTCCCTCTCCCTCTCCTTCCCTCCTCCCTCTCTCTCCTCCCTCCTCCCTCTCTCTCCTTCCCTCCTTTCATACTACTATCCCCCCTCAAGGCTCCTCCTCCTCCTCCCTATCCCTCCCACTCTTCCCTTCTCTCTCCCATCTTCCCTCCCTCACACCTGCCTTTCCTCTCCTTCCCTGACCTTTTCCTTCCCATGCTCCTTCCCTACCCACTTCCCTCACACCTAACCATCCTCTTTACTAACTCCCCCCTCCCTCACACCTAACCACACTCCTCTCCTTCCCACTCTTCCACCTTCCCTACTCCCCCCCCCCTCACTCACACCTAACCATCATTCCTTCCTTCCTCACACCTGCTCCCACTCTCCCTAACTCTCCTCTCCCCTTGTGATGTGAAGTAGAGTGTAAGTTCTGGGGAAGAGGCGAAAGGTCAGCCCCAAACACACACACACACACACACACACACACACACACTCTCTCTCTCTCTCTCTCTCTCTCCTGATGATTGGAAGCTCGCTAACGTAACACCAATATTTAAAAAAGGCAGCAAATCTTTACCTAGTAACTATCGCCCTATCAGCCTAACCTCAGTAGTATGTAAAATGTTAGAGACAATCATACGAGATAAACTTACATATCATTTAGAGGAAAATAACTTACTCAGAGACACTCAACACGGTTTCCGCAATAAACGCTCTTGCCTAACGAATCTATTAGACTTTTTAAATGACATTTTTAACGAATATGATAAGAGTAAAGCAGTAGACATAATTTATCTAGATTTCCAAAAAGCCTTTGACAAAGTTCCCCATAAACGTTTAATAACTAAATTAAAATCTCACAGAATCCAAGGCGACACCGTAAGATGGATAGAGAACTGGCTAAGAAACCGTAAACAACGTGTGGTAATAAATGGCAAATCATCTAATTGGACTGGCGTTACGAGCGGGGTGCCACAAGGGTCAGTTTTAGGCCCAATCCTTTTCCTAGTTTACATAAACGACATAGATGAAGGTCTCTCATGCATAATATCGAAGTTTGCCGATGACACTAAAATTGCAAATACAGTACTCACTAACGCACAAACTAAAGAAATGCAAGATAATCTCGATAAATTGTCGAATTGGGCGAAAACTTGGCAAATGTCCTTCAATGCAGATAAATGTAAAGTACTCCATATCGGACATCGTAACGTAACTGCAAACTACTCGTTAAATGGTAATCAAATTAAAAGCGTGGATCAAGAGACAGACTTAGGGGTCACAATATCAAGTAACCTAAAACCCAGTCAGCAATGTACGGAAGTAATTAAGAAAGCAAATAAAACTATCGGCTTTATTGGCAGAGCATTCGAGTATAAGTCCAAAGACACAATCCTCACTTTGTATAATTCCTTGGTCCGTCCCCTTATGGAATATTGTGTCCAAGCATGGTGCCCGTACTACCAGAAAGATATAGTAAAATTGGAACGAGTCCAACGTAGAGTTACTAAAATGATACCATGTCTACGAAACAAAACGTATGAAGAGCGGCTAAATGAATTGAATCTATTCCCATTAGCACAACGTAGATTGAGAGGCGACTTAATCCAGGTATTCAAAATAATCAAAGGCATAGACAATATGGACTGCAACAAATATTTCAATATCGATCAATCAAACTACACGAGAGGTAATGGCTGTAAAATCATAGGTAAATCTTTTAACTCACACGAATCCAAGAATTTCTTTTTTAACCGAGTCGTCAACTTATGGAATGGGCTTCCCCGTAACGTAATAGAATGTAACACAGTAGATAGCTTCAAACGTCGCCTTGATAAACACCTTGCATCTAATCCCCGACTTTCGATGTTTACTAATGAATAATTTTTTGCCCATTACAGGTGGCAAGTTAGCCAAATTTCAACTACTTTCTATCTTTCCTATAAAATTTCCTTGTGGAGTTTTCTCTACCAACTCCACAAGGTTCTGACTCCTAACTTTATTTCCAGTACGGCTCAGGCCGGAGGGATTGGAGGGTGGGGAGAGAGCCTTCTACTTTGCTATTCTTACCTACGACTATCACTGGGGAGATATTCATTCTCTACCAGTAACCTTCTAATCAGATCACCCCGTGTGGACCGTAAGGTCTGTTGTGGTCTGTGATTCTATGTAACTCTATGTAACTCTCTCTCTCTCTCTCTCTCTCTCTCTCTCTCTCTCTCTCTCTCTCTACTTGCTTGCTGCCTTCCTTGTCAAACTTTTCTCGTTAAACTTGGATAGAAAACCTCGATTCGGTTCTAATTGTGTCCGTTTTATAGCCGAGATTACCAAGTGTCGTGACGGACAGCTTGGCAAGGCACGAAGTAAAAAGATAAATATAAAACGAAGGAACGAAGGAAGCAGAAAAGTGTAAAAGAAATAAATAAGGAAGGAAGGAAGGAGACAATAGTAAAAGAAATAAATAAAGAAGGAAGGAAGGAGACAATAGTAAAAGGAATAAATAAGGAAGGAAGGAAGGAGACAATAGTAAAAGAATGAAGGAAGGAAGGAAGGAGACAATAGTAAAAGAAAGAAGGAAGGATGGAAGGAGAAAAGTGTAAAAGAAATAAAGAAGGAAGGAAGGAGACAATAGTAAAAGAAATAAAGAAGGATGGAAGGAAGGAGACAATAGTAAAAGAATGAAGGAAGGATGGAAGGAGAAAAGTGTAAAAGAAATAAAGAAGGAAGAAAGGAGACAATAGTAAAAGAAATAAATAAAGAAGGAAGAAAGGAGAAAATAGTTAAAAGAAATGGTAGAAAAAAAGAAAATTAATGGTAAAGTTGGAAAGAGATAAAAATGAGAAATGGTAGAGCTCTTATAAATTTCTATATAAAACTCTAAATGCTAAAAAGCTCTAAGGCACAGGAGACGCACGAGTGACGCCAGTAGAGTTTATTTTTATAATTATACGGTATCTATAGTTTTTTTGTTTTTTTTGCGTGCGTCCGCGTAAATACTTTTTTTTTTACTGACAACTACGAATCGTAATTACGCAAATCTTTTATGTATGTATGTATGTATTAATCTGTTATGTATTGGTGTTCTATCTGTTATATATTGGTGTTCTATTCGTTATTCGTTCATTCTATTATATATTTGGTGTTTCTTTCTGTTATGTATTTTTGTTCTATAATTAATCGGTGTTTGATCTTCTCTACACCATTATTAGTCACACACACACACACACACACACACACACACACACACACACACACACACACACACACACACAGACAGGTTCTAATCCCAAGTTGGTTGTGATTTGCGAGGTATCAATTTTTGGTTGGTGAATACGATACGATACGACGACGACGGTGGTGGTGTTGGTGGTGGAGAATGTGGTGGTGGTGGTGGAGGAGATTAGGGGTAGTAGTGGTAGTGATGGTGGTAGAGATGGGGGGGGGGGTAGTGGTGGTAGTGATGGTGGTGGAGATGGGGGTAGGGGTAGTAGTGGTGGTGGAGATGGGGCTAGGGGTAGTAGTGGTGGAGATGGGGGTAGGGGTAGTAGTGGTGGTGATGGGTAGGTAGTGTAGGTAGTAGTGGTAGTGATGGGGATAGGTAGTGGAGGTAGTATAATATATTAGGACACTGAATAAAAAAAAAAAAAAATATATATATATATATATATAACCATTACTTAAATATATATAAACTTTTGTTGAGGAGTTAATGGACCCAATGTGATGCAGTGTGAAAATTGGAGGTGAGTGAGTCCTTCAAGTATCGCCACAAAACACCTCCCACATTGAAGGAGCTTGTTTAGTGGCGTAGTCAGGAGGAATCAGAAGACACCAACAAGTTTCATTCACGATCACAGGGTCCTTTGTTTTGTGTTGGTAAATCTGGAGCAACTCAATTCACCCAAACTATTCCAAGCAACAACACAACACCATTATTTTTGCTCTTCTGGTCTTGTTTCCTGGCAT
>JAWZYT010007472.1:0-2500 GCA_034508575.1 Petrolisthes manimaculis | reverse complement strand
GGGACGGGGGGGGGGGGCTGGAATTTATATAGTAATTGTACAGGATATTAATTTGATTGTCAGCTGAATGGTTGATTAAAAAAATATATACAGATACGATAAACACAAATGACTAATAAAGAATATATACTCTCAGTTGAACACATATAAATAAAAGGAAATATAATCAATAATAAAAATAAATGAATAGCTTAGTAAATATAAACGTAAATCAAGTTTGTAAAATTATTTAAATAATTTTATGTACATATATAAAATTAAAGCACAAAGTAATGAAAATAAAAATTACATATTATATTAGATGAAGAGAAACTACACTTGAGAGAGAGAGAGAGAGAGAGAGAGAGAGAGAGAGAGAGAGAGAGAGAGAGAGGCGTGGTAGGTAAGGTGAGGTGTGCTAGTGACAGAGCCAAAGGTAATCTGGTCTGGAATTGGATTTTGTACACGACTTTCCTTTGGTGCCAACACACTACAGGGCTGACACCGTGACACCAGGGTTATGGCACTCCTGGTGGTCGTGTTGGCACTCGTGGTGAGGGTAAGAGTAAGGGTGTGAGTGGTGATAGTGAGGGTGAGAGTAAGAGAGTGAATGGTGAGAGTAAGGGTGAGAGTAAGAGTGTGAATGGTGGTGGTAAGGGTGATGGTGAGAGTGAGGTTGTGAGTGATAGTGAGTGATGGTGAAAGTAAGGGTAAAAATGGTGGTAGTGGTGGTAGTGATGGTGGTTGTGGTAGTGGTAATAGTAGTAAAGGGAAAGTGATGAGGGAAGGAGGAAGGAACTGAGGGATGGAGGGAGGGAAGGAAGAAATTGAAGGATGGAGGAAGGAACTGATGAGGGATGGAGGAAGGAACTGAGGAATGGAGGGAGGAATAGAGGGATTGAAGGGAAGGAAGAAATTGAAGGATGGAGAAGGAACTGATGAGGGATGGAGGAAGGAACTGAGGAATGGAGGGAGGAATAGAGGGATTGAAGGGAAGGAAGAAATTGAAGGATGGAGGAAGGAACTGATGAGGGATGGAGGAAGGAACTAAGGGATGGAGAGATGAATTGAGGGATGGAAGGGAAGGAAGGAAGGAAGGAAGGAAGGAGGGCAGACCCTGGAAATAATGTTACCAGAGAAACGTGAAGGTTGAAGCACGAAACGTTTTAGCGTCTCATGTAAACAGAAATAAAACTCTCACGAATCGGGTGGAGCGAGAGAGAGAGAGAGAGAGAGAGAGAGAGAGAGAGAGAGAGAGAGAGAGAGAGAGAGAGAGAGAGAGAGAGAGAGAGAGAGAGAGAGAGAGAGAGAGAGAGAGAGAGAGAGAGAGAGAGAGAGAGAGAGAGAGAGAGAGAACACACACACACACACACACACACACACACACACACACACACACACACACACACACACACACACACACACACACACACACACACACACACACACAAAGACAGACAGAGACACACAGACACAGAGAAAAACAGACACACACACACACACAAAGACAGAGAGACACAATAAGATTAAAAATACAGAAACGTTTAGAGAGAACAGAGAAAGCGTTTTAGAGCCAGCGGTAAAAATATGCTGGTAGTGGAAAGTAGAGAGAGAAATGCTTATTGAGTTGGAGGGAGGGTTTATGAGGAAGGGACACCCGTTTCACGAACCAGGGAGAACGTTTTATGAACTGGTGGGAATAAGGGAAGGGTTGGTTGGTTGGTTGGTTGGTTGGCTGTGTAAGGCTGCATGGAAGTCAGTGAGGAGAAGGGGAGAGAAGTGGGAGGAGAGAGGGGAGAGAAGGGGGATAAGGAGAGAGGAAAGGGGGTATGTGGTATGGAGTGAGAGAGGAAGAGGAAAGGGGGTATGTGGTATGGAGTGAGAGAGGGAGAGGGAAGGGGTGAGGGAAGGAGTGAGGGATGGAGTGGGTGAGGGTCTGGAGAGATGGAGGGGAGTTGAAGGAAGGGGAAGGAAAATAGGACACACATACACCACAATGTAATCACCCCCAGAATGCGATATGTGTGTGTGTGTGTGTGTGTGTGTGTGTGTGTGTGTGTGTGTGTGTGTGTGTGTGTGTGTGTGTGTGTATGTTGTGCAATAATGTGTGTGTGTGTATGTTGCAGGCGGTGTATGTGTGTGTGTGTGTATGTTGCAGGTGGTGTATGTGTGTGTGTGTGTGTTGTGCAATAATGTGTGTTGTGAAAATGTTGCAGCCGGTGTGTGTGTGTGTGTGTGGGTTGCCGATAAGGGTCGAGTTATTTATCATCCCTGATTGATTCTGTTATTGCTTGACGCAGCATTTTGTTCAGGGTATTAGCATTTTAGTCTGGGGAAGAAAGGATGAGATAAAGAGGGAGGCAAGGAAGGAGGTAAAGAAGGAGAGGAAGGAGGAGGTAAAGAAGGAGAGGAAGAGAGAGGAAGGAGGAGGAGAGGAAGGAGGGAGGTAAAGAAGGAGAGGAAGGTGGGAAAGGTAGAATGAGATAAGGAGGAGAGGAAAAGGGAGGTAAAGAAAGAGATG
>JAWZYT010007471.1:15000-17500 GCA_034508575.1 Petrolisthes manimaculis | reverse complement strand
CTTGACAGCGGGGTGGCGGGGCAGCGGGGCGGTTCAGCGGGGCGGGGTGGCGGGGCAGCAGGACAGCGGGGCGGCAGGGCAGCGGGGTGGCGGGGCAGCGGTGCGACAGCCGGGCGGCGGCGGGGCAGCGGGGCAGGGCAGTGGGGCGGGGCAGAGGGGCGGGGCGGCAGGGTTGCGGGGCGGTGGGGCAGCAGGTTAGGTTAGGTTAGGTTAAGGGTTAGGTTAGGTTAGGTTAGGTTAGGTTAGGTTAAGGGTTAGGTTAGGTTAGGTTAGGTTAGGTTAGGTTGGGTTAGGTTAGGTTAGGTTAGGTTAAGGGTTAGGTTAGGTTAGGTTAGGTTAGGTTAGGTTAGGGGCAGCGGGGCGGCAGGGCGGCGTGGCGGCAGGGCAGTGGGGCGGGGCGGCAGGGCAGTTGCGGGGCGGGGCAGCGGGGCGGCGTGGCAGCGGGGCGGCAGGGCATCGGGGCAGCGGGGCGGGGCGGCGGGGCAGCTGGGCGTGGCGGGTAGGCGGGGCAGTTGCGAGGCGGGGTAGCGGGGCGGCGGGGCAACAGGGTGGTGGGGCAGCGGGATGCGGGGCAGCGGGGCGGGTCAGTGGGGCGGCGGGGCTTGACAGCGGGGCAGCAGGGCGTCGGAGCAGCGGGGCAGGGTGGCGGGGCGTCGGGGCAGCGGGGCAGGGCAGCGGGGCGGGGCAGTGGGGCAGTTGCGGGGCGGGGTGGCGGGGCGTCGGGGCAGCGGGGCGGGGCAGCGGGGCGTCGGGGCGGCGGGGCAGCGGGGCGGGGCAGCTGGGCGTGGCAGTGGGGCAGTTGCGGGGCGGGGCGGCGGGGCAGCGGGGCGTCGGGGCAGCGGGGCGGGGCAGTGGGGCGGCGGGGCTGGACAGCGGGGCAGCGGGGCGTCGGGGCAGCGGGGCAGGGTGGCGGGGCAGCGGGGTGGCGGGGCAGCGGGGCGGCGGGGCAGCGGGGTGACAGCCGGGCGGCGGCGGGGCAGTGGGGCAGGGCAGTGGGGCGGGGCAGCGGGGCGGGGCGGCGGGGCAGCGGGGCAGCAGGTTAGGGGTTAGGTTAGGTTAGGTTAGGTTAGGTTAAGGGTTAGGTTAGGTTAGGTTAGGTTAGGTTGGGTTAGGTTAGGTTAAGGGTTAGGTTAGGTTAGGTTAGGTTAGGTTAGGTTAAGGGTTAGGTTAGGTTAGGTTAGGTTAGGTTAGGTTAGGTTGGGTTAGGTTAAGGGTTAGGTTAGGTTAGGTTAGGTTAGGTTAGGTTAGGTTAGGTTAGGTTGGGTTAGGTTAGGTTAGGTTAGGTTAGGTTAGGTTAGGGGCAGCGGGGCGGCAGGGCAGTTGCGGGGCGGGGCAGCGGGGCGGCGTGGCAGCAGGGCGACAGGGCATCGGGGCAGCGGGGCGGGGCAGCGGGGCAGCGGGGCGGGGCGGGGATGCGGGGCAGTTGCGAGGCGGGGTAGCGGGGCGGCAGGGCAGCAGGGCGGCGGGGCAGCGGGATGCGGGGCAGCGGGGCGGGGCAGCGGGGCGGCGGGGCAGCGGGGCGGGGCAGTGGGGCAGTTGCGGGGCGGGGCGGCGGGGAAGCGGGGCGTCGGGGCAGCGGGGCGGGGCAGTGGGGCGGCGGGGCTGGACAGCGGGGCAGCGGGGCGTCGGGGCAGCGGGGCAGTGGGGCAGGGTGGCGGGGCAGCGGGGTGGCGGGGCAGCGGGGCGGCAGGGCAGCGGGGTGACAGCCGGGCGGCGGCGGGGCAGTGGGGCAGGGCAGTGGGGCGGGGCAGCGGGGCGGGGCGGCGGGGCAGCGGGGCAGCAGGTTAGGGGTTAGGTTAGGTTAGGTTAGGTTAGGTTAAGGGTTAGGTTAGGTTAGGTTAGGTTAGGTTAGGTTAGGTTGGGTTGGGTTAGGTTAGGTTAAGGGTTAGGTTAGGTTAGGTTAGGTTAGGTTAGGTTGGGTTAGGTTAGGTTAGGTTAAGGGTTAGGTTAGGTTAAGGGTTAGGTTAGGTTGGGTTGGGTTAGGTTAGGTTAGGTTAGGTTAGGTTAGGTCCCGGTAGTATACCACGGTTAGGCTATGTTAGGTTAGGTCCCGGTAGTCTGCCCCGGTTAGGTCCCGGTAGTCTGTCCCGGTTCTGTTATGTTAGGTTAGGTCCCGGTAGTCTGCCCCGGTTAGGTCCCGGTAGTCTGTCCCGGTTCTGTTATGTTAGGTTAGGTCCCGGTAGTCTGCCCCGGTTAGGTCCCGGTAGTCTGCCCCGGTTAGGCTATGTTAGGTTAGGTCCCGGTAGTTTGCCCCGGTTAGGTCTCGGTAGGTTAGGTTAGGTTAGGTTAGGTTAGGTTAGGTTAGGTTAGGTTAGGTTAGGTTAGGTTAGTATGCCCCGGTTAGGCTATGTTAGGTTAGGTCCCGGTAGTCTGCCCCGGTTAGGTCCCGTTAGTATGCCCCGGTTAGGCTATGTTAGGTTAGGTCCCGGTAGTCTGCCCCGGTTAGGCTATGTTAGGTTAGGTCCCGGTAGTTTGCCCCGGTTAGGTCCCGGTAGTCTGT
>JAWZYT010007471.1:5000-12500 GCA_034508575.1 Petrolisthes manimaculis | reverse complement strand
GTCCTGTTATGTTAGGTTAGGTCCCGGTAGTCTGCCCCGGTTAGGTCCCGGTAGTCTGTCCCGGTTCTGTTATGTTAGGTTAGGTCCCGGTAGTCTGCCCCGGTTAGGTCCCGGTAGTCTGTCCCGGTCCTGTTATGTTAGGTTAGGTCCCGGTAGTCTGCCCCGGTTAGGTCCCGGTAGTCTGTCCCGGTCCTGTTATGTTAGGTTAGGTCCCGGTAGTCTGCCCCGGTTAGGTCCCGGTAGTCTGCCCCGGTTAGGCTATGTTAGGTTAGGTCCCGGTAGTCTGCCCCGGTTAGGCTATGTTAGGTTAGGTCCCGGTAGTTTGCCCCGGTTAGGTCCCGGTAGTCTGTCCCGGTTCTGTTATGTTAGGTTAGGTCCCGGTAGTCTGCCCCGGTTAGGCTATGTTAGGTTAGGTCCCGGTAGTCTGCCCCGGTTAGGCTATGTTAGGTTAGGTCCCGGTAGTTTGCCCCGGTTAGGTCCCGGTAGTCTGTCCCGGTTCTGTTATGTTAGGTTAGGTCCCGGTAGTCTGCCCCGGTTAGGTCCCGGTAGTCTGTCCCGGTTCTGTTATGTTAGGTTAGGTCCCGGTAGTCTGCCCCGGTTAGGTCCCGGTAGTCTGCCCCGGTTAGGCTATGTTAGGTTAGGTCCCGGTAGTTTGCCCCGGTTAGGTCCCGGTAGTCTGTCCCGGTCCTGTTATGTTAGGTTAGGTCCCGGTAGTCTGCCCCGGTTAGGTCCCGGTAGTCTGTCCCGGTTCTGTTATGTTAGGTTAGGTCCCGGTAGTCTGCCCCGGTTAGGTCCCGGTAGTCTGTCCCGGTCCTGTTATGTTAGGTTAGGTCCCGGTAGTCTGCCCCGGTTAGGTCCCGGTAGTCTGTCCCGGTCCTGTTATGTTAGGTTAGGTCCCGGTAGTCTGCCCCGGTTAGGTCCCGGTAGTCTGCCCCGGTTAGGCTATGTTAGGTTAGGTCCCGGTAGTTTGCCCCGGTTAGGTCTCGGTAGGTTAGGTTAGGTTAGGTTAGGTTAGGTTAGGTTAGGTTAGGTTAGGTTAGGTCCTAGTAGTCTGCCCCGGTTAGGCTATGTTAGGTTAGGTCCCGGTAGTCTGCCCCGGTTAGGCTATGTTAGGTTAGGTCCCGGTAGTTTGCCCCGGTTAGGTCCCGGTAGTCTGTCCCGGTCCTGTTATGTTAGGTTAGGTCCCGGTAGTCTGCCCCGGTTAGGTCCCGGTAGTCTGTCCCGGTTCTGTTATGTTAGGTTAGGTCCCGGTAGTCTGCCCCGGTTAGGTCCCGGTAGTCTGCCCCGGTTAGGTCCCGGTAGTCTGTCCCGGTCCTGTTATGTTAGGTTAGGTCCCGGTAGTCTGCCCCGGTTAGGTCCCGGTAGTCTGTCCCGGTTCTGTTATGTTAGGTTAGGTCCCGGTAGTCTGCCCCGGTTAGGTCCCGGTAGTCTGCCCCGGTTAGGTCCCGGTAGTCTGTCCCGGTCCTGTTATGTTAGGTTAGGTCCCGGTAGTCTGCCCCGGTTAGGTCCCGGTAGTCTGCCCCGGTTAGGTCCTGGTAGTCTACTGTGGTCTAGGTTAGGTTAGGTAATATTACTACTACTACTAATATTACTACTACTACTAATACTACTACTACTAGTTCTAATAGGAAGAGGTTAGGTTAAATAAGGCTTGGTTTGGTTAGGCTGTCGAGAAGAAGCCCAAAAAAATTTTTATTTCGCCTCTAAATCCAAAAAATGGCCCCCCCAAGCCCTTGTTTTACCCTCCCCCACCCCACCAACCACCCCGGCGGCTTACGACCTTATATATATTCGACAAAAATCGCCAACACCCCCATTTTAGCCAATCACAACTCACCTTGGGGCTACAAAACTGGGCTACAAAACATTGGTAACACTGCTTCTACCCTTCACACCTGGGCTAGAGGTGGCTAGTGGTGGCTACAACACCATGGCAACACTGCATTTACACATTCGAGTCATTTTCAATTTTCATCTACTATATTGCACACCTTTATACTTCACTTTACTCTACAGGATTTTTAATACTACTATTTCACTTTTAGTACACATTATTCGTTTTCAAGGGCATTATTTTCATTTCATTTCATTGCAAATGTTTCTTTGTTTACATGTGTGTGTGAGAGAGAAAGAGAGAGAGAGTCGTAAGTATAGCCAGAATAAGAGCCCGAATTGGCAATACTACTACTACTACTACTACTACTACTAATAATAATAATAATAATAATAATAATAATAATAATAATAATAATACAGGTAATAATAGTAGTAATAATACAGGTAATAATAGTAGTAATAATAATAATAATGAATAATTTATAATCTATATATCTAATATATAATAGCATGGTGTATGTAAACACGTTTTCTTTAGTGGTAGAAACGCGATAGAAAATTTGTTCAGTTCATCCCTATATAAGTCAGATTTCCCTGCCTGCCTGCCTACCTGCCTGCCTGCCTCCCTACCTGCCTGCCTGCCTCCCTACCCTCCTGCCTGCCTGCCTACCTGCCTGCCTGCCTACCTGGCTGCCAGCCTCCCTTCCTGCCTGCCTGCCTACCTGCCTGCCTGCCTCCCTACCTGCCTGTCTGCCTGCCTGCCTGCCTGCCTGCCTGCCTGCCTCCCTACCTGCCTGCCTGCCTGCCTGCCTGCCTCCCTTCCTGCCTGCCTGCCTACCTGCCTGCCTGCCTCCCTACCTGCCTGCCTGCCTGCCTCCCTACCTGCCTGTCTGCCTGCCTGCCTGCCTGCCTGTCTCCCTAACTGCCTGCCTGCCTGCCTACCTGCCTACCTGCCTGCCTGCCTGCCTCCCTACCTACCTGCCTGCCTCCCTACCTGCCTGCCTGCCTGCCTGCCTGTTAAAACACGTTTTTTGGGCCCAAAAAACGTGTTTTAGCATTTTTTTTGCCTGAAAATTGAAATTTTTCTAGCACTGTACAAATCGACTTTTTGGGCCAAAAAACGTGTTTTTGCATTTTTTTTGCCTGGAAATTTAAATTTTTCTAGCACAGTACAAATCGACTTTTTGGGCCAAAAAAACGTGTTTTAGCATTTTTTTTGCCTGAAAATTGAAATTTTTCTAGCACAGTACAAATCGACTTTTTGGGCCAAAAAAACGTGTTTTAGCATTTTTTTTGCCTGAAAATTGAAAATTTTCTAGCACAGTACAAATCGACTTTTTGGGCCAAAAAAACGTGTTTTAGCATTTTTTTTGCCTGAAAATTGAAATTTTTCTAGCACTGTACAAATCGACTTTTTGGGCCAAAAAAACGTGTTTTTGCATTTTTTTTGCCTGACAATTGAAATTTTTCTAGCACAGTACAAATCGACTTTTTGGGCCAAAAAAACGTGTTTTAGCATTTTTTTTACCTGAAAATTGAAATTTTTCTAGCACAGTACAAATCGACTTTTTGGGCCAAAAAAACGTGTTTTAGCATTTTTTTTGCCTGAAAATTGAAATTTTTCTAGCACAGTACAAATCGACTTTTTGGGCCAAAAAAACGTGTTTTAGCATTTTTTTTGCCTGAAAATTGAATTTTTTTTAGCACAGTACAAATCGACTTTTTGGGCCAAAAAAACGTGTTTTAGCATTTTTTTTGCCTGAAAATTGAAATTTTTCTAGCACTGTACAAATCGACTTTTTGGGCCAAAAAAACGTGTTTTAGCATTTTTTTTGCCTGAAAATTGAAATTTTTCTAGCACAGTACAAATCGACTTTTTGGGCCAAGAAAACGTGTTTTAGCATTTTTTTTGCCTGAAAATTGAAATTTTTCTAGCACTGTACAAATCGACTTTTTGGGCCAAAAAAACGTGTTTTTGCATTTTTTTTGCCTGAAAATTGAAATTTTTCTAGCACAGTACAAATCGACTTTTTGGGCCAAAAAAACGTGTTTTAGCATTTTTTTTACCTGAAAATTGAAATTTTTCTAGCACAGTACAAATCGACTTTTTGGGCCAAAAAAACGTGTTTTAGCATTTTTTTTGCCTGAAAATTGAAATTTTTCTAGCACAGTACAAATCGACTTTTTGGGCCAAAAAAACGTGTTTTAGCATTTTTTTTGCCTGAAAATTGAATTTTTTTTAGCACAGTACAAATCGACTTTTTGGGCCAAAAAAACGTGTTTTAGCATTTTTTTTGCCTGAAAATTGAAATTTTTCTAGCACTGTACAAATCGACTTTTTGGGCCAAAAAAACGTGTTTTAGCATTTTTTTTGCCTGAAAATTGAAATTTTTCTAGCACAGTACAAATCGACTTTTTGGGCCAAAAAAACGTGTTTTAGCATTTTTTTTGCCTGAAAATTGATTTTTTTTTAGCACAGTACAAATCGACTTTTTGGGCCAAAAAAAACGTGTTTTAGCATTTTTTTTGCCTGAAAATGGACATTTTTCTAGCACTGTACAAATCGACTTTTTGGGCCAAAAAAACGTGTTTTAGCATTTTTTTTGCCTGAAAATTGAAATTTTTCTAGCACAGTACAAATCGACTTTTTGGGCCAAAAAAACGTGTTTTAGCATTTTTTTTGCCTGAAAATTGAAATTTTTCTAGCACAGTACAAATCGACTTTTTGGGCCAAAAAAACGTGTTTTAGCATTTATTTTGCCTGAAAATTGAAATTTTTCTAGCACAGTACAAATCGACTTTTTGGGCCAAAAAAACGTGTTTTTGCATTTTTTTTGCCTGAAAATTGAAATTTTTCTAGCACAGTACAAATCGACTTTTTGGGCCAAAAAAACGTGTTTTAGCATTTTTTTTGCCTGAAAATTGAAATTTTTCTAGCACAGTACAAATCGACTTTTTGGGCCAAAAAAACGTGTTTTTGCATTTTTTTTGCCTGAAAATTGAAATTTTTCTAGCACAGTACAAATCGACTTTTGGGGCCAAAAAAACGTGTTTTAGCATTTTTTTTGCCTGAAAATTGAAATTTTTCTAGCACAGTACAAATCGACTTTTTGGGCCAAAAAAACGTGTTTTAGCATTTTTTTTGCCTGAAAATTGAATTTTTTCTAGCACAGTACAAATCGACTTTTTGGGCCAAAAAAACGTGTTTTAGCATTTTTTTTGCCTGAAAATTGAAATTTTTCTAGCACAGTACAAATCGACTTTTTGGGCCAAAAAAACGTGTTTTTGCATTTTTTTTGCCTGAAAATTGAAATTTTTCTAGCACAGTACAAATCGACTTTTTGGGCCAAAAAAACGTGTTTTTGCATTTTTTTTGCCTGAAAATTGAAATTTTTCTAGCACAGTACAAATCGACTTTTTGGGCCAAAAAAACGTGTTTTAGCATTTTTTTTGCCTGAAAATTGAATTTTTTCTAGCACAGTACAAATCGACTTTTTGGGCCAAAAAAACGTGTTTTAGCATTTTTTTTGCCTGAAAATTGAAATTTTTCTAGCACAGTACAAATCGACTTTTTGGGCCAAAAAAACGTGTTTTTGCATTTTTTTTGCCTGAAAATTGAAATTTTTCTAGCACAGTACAAATCGACTTTTTGGGCCAAAAAAACGTGTTTTTGCATTTTTTTTGCCTGAAAATTGAAATTTTTCTAGCACAGTACAAATCGACTTTTTGGGCCAAAAAAACGTGTTTTTGCATTTTTTTTGCCTGAAAATTGAAATTTTTCTAGCACAGTACAAATCGACTTTTTGGGCCAAAAAAACGTGTTTTTGCATTTTTTTTGCCTGAAAATTGAAATTTTTCTAGCACAGTACAAATCGACTTTTGGGGCCAAAAAAACGTGTTTTAGCATTTTTTTTGCCTGAAAATTGAAATTTTTCTAGCACAGTACAAATCGACTTTTTGGGCCAAAAAAACGTGTTTTTGCATTTTTTTTGCCTGAAAATTGAAGTTTTTCTAGCACAGTACAAATCGACTTTTTGGGCCAAAAAAACGTGTTTTAGCATTTTTTTTGCCTGAAAATTGAAATTTTTCTAGCACAGTACAAATCGACTTTTTGGGCCAAAAAAACGTGTTTTAGCATTTTTTTTGCCTGAAAATTGAAATTTTTCTAGCACAGTACAAATCGACTTTTTGGGCCAAAAAAACGTGTTTTTGCATTTTTTTTGCCTGAAAATTGAAATTTTTCTAGCACAGTACAAATCGACTTTTTGGGCCAAAAAAACGTGTTTTTGCATTTTTTTTGCCTGAAAATTGAAATTTTTCTAGCACAGTACAAATCGACTTTTTGGGCCAAAAAAACGTGTTTTAGCATTTTTTTTGCCTGAAAATTGAAATTTTTCTAGCACAGTACAAATCGACTTTTTGGGCCAAAAAAACGTGTTTTTGCATTTTTTTTGCCTGAAAATTGAAATTTTTCTAGCACAGTACAAATCGACTTTTTGGGCCAAAAAAAAGTGTTTTTGCATTTTTTTTGCCTGAAAATTGAAATTTTTCTAGCACTGTACAAATCGACTTTTTGGGCCAAAAAAACGTGTTTTAGCATTTTTTTTGCCTGAAAATTGAAATTTTTCTAGCACAGTACAAATCGACTTTTGGGGCCAAAAAAACGTGTTTTAGCATTTTTTTTGCCTGAAAATTGAAATTTTTCTAGCACAGTACAAATCGACTTTTTGGGCCAAAAAAACGTGTTTTTGCATTTTTTTTGCCTGAAAATTGAAATTTTTCTAGCACAGTACAAATCGACTTTTTGGGCCAAAAAAACGTGTTTTAGCATTTTTTTTGCCTGAAAATTGAAATTTTTCTAGCACAGTACAAATCGACTTTTTGGGCCAAAAAAACGTGTTTTTGCATTTTTTTTGCCTGAAAATTGAAATTTTTCTAGCACAGTACAAATCGACTTTTTGGGCCAAAAAAAAGTGTTTTTGCATTTTTTTTGCCTGAAAATTGAAATTTTTCTAGCACTGTACAAATCGACTTTTTGGGCCAAAAAAACGTGTTTTAGCATTTTTTTTGCCTGAAAATTGAAATTTTTCTAGCACAGTACAAATCGACTTTTGGGGCCAAAAAAACGTGTTTTAGCATTTTTTTTGCCTGAAAATTGAAATTTTTCTAGCACAGTACAAATCGACTTTTTGGGCCAAAAAAACGTGTTTTAGCATTTTTTTTGCCTGAAAATTGAAATTTTTCTAGCACAGTACAAATCGACTTTTTGGGCCAAAAAAACGTGTTTTAGCATTTTTTTTGCCTGAAAATTGAAATTTTTCTAGCACAGTACAAATCGACTTTTTGGGCCAAAAAAACGTGTTTTAGCATTTTTTTTGCCTGAAAATTGAAATTTTTCTAGCACTGTACAAATCGACTTTTTGGGCCAAAAAAACGTGTTTTTGCATTTTTTTTGCCTGAAAATTGAAATTTTTCTAGCACTGTACAAATCGACTTTTTGGGCCAAAAAAACGTGTTTTTGCATTTTTTTTGCCTGAAAATTGAAATTTTTCTAGCACTGTACAAATCGACTTTTTGGGCCAAAAAAACGTGTTTTAGCATTTTTTTTGCCTGAAAATTGAATTTTTTTTAGCACAGTACAAATCGACTTTTTGGGCCAAAAAA
>JAWZYT010007470.1:0-15000 GCA_034508575.1 Petrolisthes manimaculis | reverse complement strand
AAACGAGGCCCCTTTATATCAAGCATTTCTAGAATATGACTCGCCTCTTAACACACACATGCTTACAACGTCTCAGTCCTAATCTATGCTCAATGTGGGGCCCCGTTTCTGGTGTGTGTGTGTGTGTGTGTGTGTGTGTTTCATATATCCACAACTGTACTGTAGATGAAGAAGATTGTTTTATGTTAAGGGGAGAGTATACTTTTGATAGATTGGAGTGCCTCGATTCCTCCAAAGTATGCCAGGAAACAGACCCAGATGAAGAAACATAATGGTATCATGTTGCCAGGAATAGTTTGGAGGAATCATAATCTCCAAAAATGTCAAAACTATACCCTCAACTTAAGTTAAACTAGAGAGATGGCCTGGACTAAACTGCATGTCGAAGAAAGATAAACAAACGAACACGAGGTTTTTCTCAGGAGTCCTAATAAAATCTCAATGATAAAGAAAACATTTTACCTTGTAGAGAACATTGATTAACTTTGAATGTTGTATAATTATAGATTAGTCCAGGAAAAAAAATGCAAATATTCTCAACATTTGTTATTAATTAAATGGCTTCTATTATAGAGCTGGGAATCGAACCCAAGCTAGACTGACCATATTTATATAATTCAGAACCTTATAATTATACTAACTGCACCAACCCTTGCCCTTTGTAAAAATATAATAATGGAATGATAATACACACAAAGTACATTCATGATACAGTGTTGAATAATAATAATAAAGAATGATAAAGATAACGGAAATAACAAGGATAAATTGCATAGATCTGAGTGAGGCAGCTAACTTTATTAAAACCCACTAGTAATTACCTCAGTATATACCTCTTATATTATATTACTCATGAACAGAGGCATTAATATATTAGGAAAGATTCTATAACTGAGGTCATAATCCTAATCCTATACCGACTTTGACTTGCATTATAATTATTTTAAGCAAGTGAAAGGTGGGTTGAATTTTATTTACGATGTGAGTGAATTATATGCTAATTTTATTCAATTGACAAAGAAAGCAAAGAGTGTAGAAGTGAAGATGTGATACAGACATACATGCAGAGACATACAGTAAAGTAGAAAAGACAAGTAGATTCATATATAATTATAACTGAGGGAAAAACTCAAGCCGAATTAATAAGATAATAACATTGGTAAACTACTTATACTTATCAGGATTAGTAGTGAGAGTATCAGTGGGTAAAAGGAGGAGTGTATAGTTCTGTTGGTCGGCTGTACATACATACATTTAATTGGTCGTTTGGTCTACTTTTATGGAGGGGAATGTGCCTTTGTTAGTCCAGGGCTGAGTATTGTTTGTTGCCCTCGCACTGTGTATCATCTTATCCAAATCTCCCCAAGTTAACATTCCTACAGCCACCTGCAGTTAAAGCTTGAGGTAAAAAAATAAATAAATTAGGTGTGTAAATTGTTTGCATCACTAGTTCTGACTTTGTGTACAGTCAATAGTATGCCTAATGTAATAATTAGTATATGCAAGATGACAGTATTTGTTTGGGTGTAATGAGCCTGAGTGGCAGATATACTTTGATATACCAATAAGTATTCTTGTCAGGTAAACCTCCTCACTTAAGACAGTATTTAAATTCACTTAGTATCGAGTTTCTGTATTCTAAAATGTGAACTGTTCTGGATCAGGTTTGTGACATTTAATAACTTTGCAGAGTCTGACACTGATGAGTCCCTACACTAATGTCACTGAGACCTTTATGTCTGGACTTTATCGCTGGCAATAGCAAAGTAATTCTAGTTTGATCAGAAGCAACGAAATCAGACTTTGCAATGTGTCTGATGGTGTGACTATTGGTGGTAGTGGTGGTGTTGGTGGTATTGGTGGTGTTGGTGGTAGTGGTGGTGTTGGTGTCCTCAATCTGTTTATCGGCCAAGTACACCAACCAACCAACCAACCAACCAACCACAACACAAAACCCAACAACACGTCTCCTTATTTGAGGCAAAAACTTGGCGTAATACTCGGGTACTTCGGGGGGGAATTACGGGGTAGGTAGCCTATATAGTATTGGAGGTGGATTTGGTTGAGTGGTGAGGAGGGGCTGAGGAGTATATCATAGGAAGGAGGAGGGCCTAGAGGGGAAGTATTATATATGACGGATAGGCAAGTATAGGGAAGGAATGAGGTATAGTTTGAAAAGTATGGTGTGTTTGTGTGTGTGGTGGTTGTGGTGGTTGTGGTTGTGGTATTACGAGCAGGATAGGAAGGTTAAGTAAGTGCAAGGCTACAACACGTTATTTAGGGCATTGTATTAAACTCTATAACTTGACTTAATTCGCCGGCTTGGAGCAGAAGGAAAAAAAGGAATGGCAGTGAATGGGATGAAGGGAACAGGGAGTGGGAGAGGAGCCGGCAAGAACTGAGTAGATGGTGGAAGGTGGGAGGGAGGGTGGATCGGTGGAAGGTGGGATGGAGGGAGAGAGGATAGGTGGGTGGGGTGGAGGGAGAGAGGATAGATGGATGGGGGGTGGGGGGGGGTTCCTGGTATTCACTCTACAGTATTGTGACTTTACGACAATTACCGACTTGGCATTGATTGATATCCGCGTTGTGCCGATGCAATAGGAAGGTGAGGAGGAGGAGGAGGAGGAGGAGGAGGAGGCGGAGGAGGAGGAGGCGGTGGTGGCGGTCGTAGTGGCGGCGTCATGGCAAGAGATATGTATGTACGCTGCCGCCGCCGCCGCTGTCACCGCCACCACCACCGCCACGGCCGCCTCTTTTCCCGGATTTAGGGGGATGTTTGTTTGTTTGATAAATTTTAGGGCTACTGATTCCTCCAAACTATGCCATGAAACAAACGATCTTATTATTACTAATAGGGGAATCTGTTTCGTAGCAAAGTTAGGAGGAATCAAAGACCTTCCAATTCACCAACAAAAGAATCACCTTTAGCTCCTCTTGATAAAATAATGAATGGGACCTCGAATTTAACAAAGACTTATAGAAAGACTTATAGAAAAATACAGATAACTCACCGTAATTTTGTTATCATCGCCGGGGAGGATGGATATATAATACAGTATTCTTCTACCCTTGTCAAGTTTAATTAAGATAGATAAATAAATAAATATAATAATATGGTTGTATATATCTCTGCTGCACAAGTATAAGATTTTCTGAAGAATTAGCATCATGTGACAAGGGTTAGGGGAAGGGATTGGCAGGGGAGGCAGGTAAGGGAAGGGAAGATAAAGGGAAGGAGAATAAGGGAGAGATAAGGAAGGAGTGGAATTATAATTATAAGAGTAAATTTTTAGTTTGTTAAAGGTGATTGTGTAAATGAAGTTGAGAAAGAGAGAGAAGAGAGTGAGAAGAAGGAGGAGGAGGTGGTTAAGAAGGAATGTATGGATGAATAGGAGAAAATATAATGACAATGAGAGAGAGAGAGAGAGAGAGAGAGAGAGAGAGAGAGAGAGAGAGAGAGAGAGAGAGAGAGGGACAATGAGATGAGCTTTGTATTTTGATTTTATTTTCCCTGTAAATGTCTCAATGTTCGAAATATCTTATAGACAGCATACTAGAAAAAAACAACAACAACAACAACAACAACAACAACAAATAACTATCGCTGGTCTTCACGTGGCGAAAATTATTGTTATTACTGGGAATTATTTTTTTTTATTTAACACCTGCAATGTATTATAAAGTTAATGATAATATTTCTATACGTGTTGCAGCCGCTCCTTCTGCAACTTGCACTTTATTCATTACGTTGACTCTGCAATAAAAAGCAACATTGTGTATTTTTTTTAATTAAGAGGCATTAATTTAATTTTTTTGTTACATTGGAGTGCCATGATTCCTCCAAAATATTATTATTATTTTTTTTTGGGGGAGGGGGAGGTAATTCATTTTTGTTACATTGGAGTGCCTTGATTCCTCCAAAGTATTATTATTATTTTTTTTTTGGAGGGGGTAATTCATTTTTGTTACATTGGAGTGCCTTGATTCCTCCAAAGTATGCCATGCAGGAAACAGGACCTTGCAGATAAAAAAATAAATAAAATATAATAATAATAATGGTGTTCTGTTTTTTTTTTTTTTTTTTTTTTTTTTGAGGATACACACACACAAAAAAATAAATAAATAAATAGATAAATAAAAGTATCATGAAAATTTAAGTTGCCTCAGTTCAAACTTAGGTCCTTCGTTTCTTGGCAAACTTTGGAGGAATTAATTTTGTAACTTCAATTTATGCCGAGTAGTAAATCACAGGTTCTTATTTAATTAAGGGTGTATGTAATTACCTTTTGTTACATTGGAGTGTCTTGATTCCTCCAAAGTATACCATGATAAACAAATAAAAAATAATGGTGTTCTGTTGTTGCTTGGAATAGTTTGGAGGATTCAGTTGCTCCACATTTACCAACAAAAAAAAAATTCCCCCTTATGTATATGAAGTGTCAGAGTATAAAGTTGTTTTTTACCAGTTAATCAGGCGAAATGGTTGTTATGTCACTCCTTCCCTCAACACTCATGCCTTGAATGTACAGACACGAGCAGTAATAAATATACAGTTTTAGTTTGAAGCATCGAAGAGTCAAATTTACCAACGAAGTAATTCTAATAGAGATTTAATTGTGCATTTTTTTATTAGCTTACTCACTATAGGTATTCGAAGCACACCTGTATATTTATTAGTGCTCGTGAATGTACAGACACGAGCACAAATAAGTATACAGATTTAGTTGAAGCATCGAAGAGTCAAATTCACCAACGAAGTAATTCAATGAAGATCTTGTTGTGCAATTATTATTTACGGTCTCCAGGTATTCGAGGCACACCTGTATACTTATTAGTGTTCGTGAATGTACAGTTCAGTATTTTCCTCTCAATGTGAACGATGCTTCCGGACAGGAGTGAAATAAGAATATGTATAATTATTTCGTTCATGTGTTTGTTTGTTTGTTTGTTTGTCACGTCTAAACTCCTCCTATACCGAGAGACACTTTTTTTTTAATATATCCTATCTTATTATTATATTACTTTCCCTTGTAATACTTATGATGCTTCGGAACAGGAGGGGCGTAAGAGCCATTTCACATTTCGCCTGGTTGACTGATTTTTTGGGTATATATAAAAAAATAATAAAATTCCATCATCATTGCCTCGTTATGATACACATGATTCCCCCCACCCCAATTTTTTTTAAGTTCATTTCAGCCCCCCCCCCAACACCCCACAACCAAAAAAAAAAAAAAAAAAAATCTTGGGTACCCCTGTTTTTTCATCATTACCCCACCACCAAGTTCACTCAGACACCCCCCTCAAAAAAAATATATATCCCCCCACGACCCCTTCCCCCACTCCCCCCCCCCCACTGTCTCTCCACCACCACCACCACCACCACCACCACCATCAGATTATTAAGTCATTGGTTATGTTATTATTGTGCTTTTTTATTTTTATTATTTTTTTTAATTATTATTGTGCTGTTTTTTTTTTTTCATTTTTTTCATTTTTTTTTTTTTTACATTTTTGACACCTTAGATGTTAGGAGCCATTAAGGGATATATTTGTCCTTTTCCAGCTTGTACATAATGGTCTTTGTAATAAGGAAAAAATGTAATAAATCCACCTGTTGTTTTATTTCTTCCAGCAATTAAATATTTATGATAAAATATTCATGCTGTTGTTACTACTACTACTACTACTACTACTACTACTACTACTACTACTACTTCTACTACTACTACCACTTCTACTACTATTACTATTACTACTACTAGTACTACAATATAATAATAATAATAATAATAATAATAATAATAGTAACTATGTGAATAAATATGAACAAGTTAATCCACAAAAGTATCTATCTATCCAACAGGTATCTATCTATCTATCTATCTATCTATCTATCATTAGGTTACTATGTCCCTCCTCCCTCCCTCATCTGACCCCCCCCACCTCCCATTCTCTCCCCCCAACCTCCCTCATCCCCCCCTCCCCCCCCCACACCTCCCCCCGACCCAAACATGCAGTACACCTTTCTGGATATTTTATTTCCAGGGAGTACACACACACACACACACACACACACACACACACACACACCTGTACTCAGTTTATATTTTAGGGTCGGTGGGGGGGGGGGAGGGAGGGAGGGGGGTGGAAGGAAGGGAGGGAATTTTGGAGAGAGAAAAGAAAAATATTGTAGTGAAAAAAAGACAACCTGAAAAAGGAGATATATATACGAGAAATTGATTGATTGATTGATTGATTGATTGATTGATTGATTGATACTAGGCGCCGCAACCAACCAACAGCGAGGTCATCTAACGCCAGAAAAAGGACGGAAGGTGAAAGAGGAATAAGTAGGTATATAATTTATTATTATACAGTAGATAGGTTGCTGCTACATAGGAGAAAAAAAATGGACACTCAAAGATTTGCATTTAATAATAATAATAATAATAATAATAATAATAATAATAATAATAATAATAATAATAATAATAATAATAATAATAATATTTTTGCATATTAATAATTCCTGTCTTACATTCCATAATCTCTATAATTTATATCCACATCTTGAATCAATTATATGTTCACAGCTGACATTCAGAATTTACATATTGCAATTCCACGTGTTGCAATCTTCATACCCTTCATTCTGCTTCTTTCATTAAAAAAATGACCATTCCATATTTTTACACTCCAAATTTACATATTGCATATCCACGTGTTGCAGTCATACACTTCATTCTGCTTCTTTCAATAACAAAAAATAAATAAATAACCATGTGTCCCATTCCTTATTCTTACATTCCACAATTGAATTCAAGACCTTACTTATACATTTACATTTTACATTCCGTTTTCCACCGCTTTTAATCTGTCCACACTTTTTTTTTTTTTTTTTTTTTTTTTTTTTGCCTTGCCCGCTCCTCGCATACAAGCCATTCTTTGCTAATTCGGCGTGAAAGAAAGTCAAGAGATAAGAGGCAGGTTGTTGTCCACCAGTCACCATGAAGTATTAATAGAAAAGTGTTGGTTGGTTGGAGGGGAGGGGACGAGATAAAAGTACAGTATGTTGTCTGTATCATCACCATTCACCACCACCACCACCTAGAGGGGACGAGATAAAAGTACAGTATGTTGTCTGTATCATCACCATTCACCACCACCACCACCTAGAGGGGACGAGATAAAAGTACAGTATGTTGTCTGTATCATCACCATTCACCACCACCACCACCTAGAGGGGACGAGATAAAAGTACAGTATGTTGTCTGTATCATCACCATTCACCACCACCACCACCACCTTGAGGGGACGAGATAAAAGTACAGTATGTTGTCTGTATCATCACCATTCACCACCACCTTGAGGGGACGAGATAAAAGTACAGTATGTTGTCAGTATCACCACCATTCACCACCACCACCATTACAATCTCCAACGAGCGAGTGATGTTGTGGGGGGTGGGGGGGGATGGGGGGGTGGGGGTGGAAAATAATGCCTGGGTTGATGTGGGGAAATGATGCATGGGGTATTATTAGATAGCTAGATAGATATTGGGGAGGTGGTGGTGGTGGATTGCTTATGAATTGTGTGTGTCTGTGTGTGTGTATGTGGGGGGAGGGGGGAGGGGTTGGGGAGGGGGGGAGAGAGAGGGGGGGAACGGGGGGGACTGGAATTAATTAAGGGGCATCATATGTAAAATGAAAATATAAAAAGTTTAATTTGTGGGATTCCATCTGTTCTTCTTCTCTCTCTTTCTCTCTCTACATTTGTTCTTCTCTTAGTTTGTTCTTTTCTATATCTGTTCTTCTCTACATCTGTTCTTTTCTATATCTGTTGTTCTCTATATCTGTTCTTCTCTATATCTGTTCTTCTCTCTATTTGTTCTTCTCTATATCTGTTCTTCTCTATATATGTTGTTCTCTCTATCTGTTCTTTTCTATATATGTTGTTCTCTCTATCTGTTCTTGCTTGCTTGCCTCTAAAATGTGTGCTTTATGGAAAAACATATATCCGTCAAGCTCAGTGTCAAATCGTGTCTTCTTTTTTCCTTTTATACATCGTTCGTTCTCTTCTTTTTCTCCTCGTATTTTTTCATCTTTTTTATATTTCTTTTGTGTTTCTCCTTCTACCTGACCCTTACCCCTAACCCCACCCCCTCCACCCCACTACACCAGTCCCTGATACCCCCACTATACCAGTCCCTAACTCCCACTATACTAATCCCTAACCCTCACCAACCACTCTGTCCCTTACTCCCCATCTGTCCCTTACTCCCATCTGTCCCTTAGGCTACTCCCCATCCAACAAAAAATTACCCAAGCAAAGTAATTAAAAGCTCCGAGGCAAATCACATTAAACTAGAAACATACAGTCTATAAAAACAACAACAACTCAACACAGAGATGAAATATAAACCCCCAGTTATTTTGAAGACAACAGATACTACTAAACAGACTACGACGCTATAGGTTTTGACCACCTTAAGAGGGTAATAATAATAATAATAATAATGATAATAATAATAATAATAATAATAATAATAATAATAATAATAATAATAATAATAATAATAATAAGAAGAAGAAGAAGAAGAAGAAGAAGAAGAATAAATACAGTGATAATAAAAGAGCAGAGATACGAGCCTAAAATGTCACGTGGTGCTGGAACAAAAAGGAGAGAACTGCTTGTGTCCCGTGGCACATCAACACCAACATGAGGGTGTCACTAATTGGCCCACCTGACTGTCATTACCTGTGGCCTCGTGGGGGTTGGCTGGGAGGGGTGGGCGGCCAGAGAGAGAGAGAGAGAGAGAGAGAGAGAGAGAGAGAGTGAGGTGATGCAGTGGGTTGAAATAAATAGTTGTGTTGTGGGTGTTGATGAGTGTAACCTGGTGTGAGGGAAGGATGAATGACAATGGTTAGTTGGTGTAGCTGTAGTTGTGGTGGTGATAGTGGTGGTGGTAGTGGTATTGGTAGCAGTAGTGGTAGTGATGGTGGTAGTAGTAGTAGTACCGTGTGTTGGTGGTGGTGATGGTGGTGGTAGTAGTAGTGGTGTAGTAGTATTGGTAGTGATGGTAGTGATGGTAGTAGTAGTAATAATAAATTTGAGATTCCAAAAGACATCAAGACATACAGACAAATGGGGCGAAAGAGACGGAGATGAGAAGCAAAAAGGATGTGAAGAATGAAAAAATAAATAAATAACAGTTCAGTGAATATTGTGGACAAATGAAGGACAAAATAATCTACTGAGTCTAAGGTATAACGATGGCTTCATTTTACACCAAACGAGTCGAGTTAGTTGATTCGAGTCATTCATAAGACAATCGAAGCTTCATCACACCCACGAGAGTTGAATCAGTTGGTGTCATGCCGAGTCGAAATAAGAGTCGAGTCACTAATATCAGTCAGTCAGTCAGAGGCAGTCGTTGGTGGTGTGAGTGTGTGACGAGTGTTAAGGCGATTGATTGATTGATGGATATTAGGCAACATCGAGGTCCTATAGCGCCAGAAAAAGGTAATAGAGAGGTGTGACAGCAAAGAGTGTTAAGGCGATACTACAGTGACGGCAAAAAAAGACGCTACCTCCCACCCAGGGTGAGACCCTGGGTGGGAGGTAGCGTCTTTTTTTGCCGACACTGTAGTATACTTATTGGAACATTGGAGTGCCTTGATTCCTCCAAACTATGCCAGGAAACGGGACCAAATGGACAAATAGAATGGTGTCCTGTCACTTGGAATAGCCTGGAGAAATAATTTGCTCCAGATTTACCAGCAGTGTACTACACCTCCTTAAAACCTCCATAGACAATCATTCATGCCTGTGCAAACTAGATGAATGTGCGATCATTTAAATTCACCACACGCTAGCAAGAATACTGAGCAGTCCAGTCACCACATATTATTATCATGCATCATTAAGTTACTGTACAAGTGTGTGATTAATTGACGAAAAGCTTATTGGATATGGTTCAGTCATTTGCGCAAACTATCCTGTCAACTCAGACCATCTTTAATTAATCATCAGCTCGAAATCGTGAGTGGCGATATAGTCTAGTACTTGTGGACGACCTAATGTATTAATTAAGCTCCGTGGTGTCTTGCTATGGTAAGTGTTCAGCGGTATAGTGCCTGTGTAAGACCAAATCCATTTAGTTTGGGTGTGTGTTGAAATATAGTTTGTGCTCGGCGGTGCAGTGCTTGTGGACCTCCTCTTCATAACCTCGTGAGTTCGGAAGTGTCGTGTTATAGTTATATATTCCTAGTGATTGTGAATATAACCAAGGTTTAATATATTCTTCAAACCTTGAATATAACCACCACCGAGATGATGAAGCGATGGCTGATGTGTGGAAGATAACTGTTGCCAAGCTGATATATACAGGTGAGTCAATAATATTAAGGTGGTAATTCTTTTTTGGTACATCGGAGTGCCTTGATTCCCCCAAAGTATGCTAGGAAACAGGACCAGAGGAACAAAAATAATGGCTGCATGTTGCCTAGAATATCTTGGAGGAATAACTTACTCCAGATTTACCACCAGTATACTATCCTCTTGACTATTACTCCAGTGGCCTCGTGAGCTAATAGGACTCCAGTTAAATTATCAACGACTCGCTAATGACACGATTCGCTCAACTCATTTGGAATAGAAAATAGAAAATAGAAATAAAATCATCTCATTTAGGATTAATATTGTTTTACATCTCTTATATTTCTCTGTGGGCCTCTATACCTTTATATTAATATGCCTCCGTTACGACTAATAGGATTTCTGTCTGTCTTTGTCTATCTTCAGTGAATGTCTGGCGTCGTCATTCATAAATACCATAACACGACTTGTTCTCACTAGAGTTGTTCGTTCACATCAGCTGTCTCTCAATATCTTAAACTCCTTCATGTTCCTCACTTCCTCTATCACTATGCATCACCTCAACGCCTTCTTCCCATCCACTCTCTGTTATTATTCTATATTCTTTACTCAGAGTTTCATTCATGCTTAATTAAAAAAGTTACCGAAAAATCAAATGATGGTTAATTATTTTAGACACTATGATAATTTCGTAATCATAATTTTTTTTTGTTTTAACGGGTAACAAAAAATGTGGTGAATGCGTGTGTGTTATACGAGGAATGTGATCCTGATGTTGGTTTTATATGCATTCCTAGCTTCTTACTACAATGTTCCGCTCTTATTTATCACTCCTTAGCACGCCACGGTGAGGGAGGGAGAAGGGGGGGAGGGAAGGGGGGAGGGATGGGGGGAGGGGAGGGAAAGGGGGAGCTAGGGAGTAACGCGAATACCTGCCAAATGTTTCTCACCGCTTCAGAGGAATGAATATAATTTACTGTACAGTCACGAGCACTAATAAGTAAACAGGTTTGGTTGAAGCTTTGAACAATCCAATAATATTATTCACCAACGAAGTAATTCCAATGGAGATCTTATTGTGCCTTTATTTACTGTCTCTAATAAGTATTCGAAGCACACCTGGATACTTATTAGTGCTCGTGACTGTACACAAATGGCATCATGTAACTAACAAATATAGTGCTTAAGTCTGTCTGGTACCGTAACTCCTCTGAAGTATATGTATGTAGTACCGTATATATTTAAAGTCTGTAACTTGACATGATATACAGGACAACATGACGGTACAGTATTCCATTACAGATAGTATATAGGTAACGTTGTGTCGTACGTATAGGCTGCACGAACTGATTACCTTGCATGGTATTGTTTAGGCTCGTGTCTCGTCTCACCTTGGTATCGTTTAGGCTCGTCATGTCTCGTCTCACTCAGAGGTGTGTTTGTTTATCTCGTATATAAATAATATCATAATGTGTAAAGTGGATGGTGGTGGTGGTGGTGGTGGTGAGAGCAAAGAATAACCATCAATCCCAAGTGCTAACAAAACTAAAAGTGATACGAACAAACAACAGTGGCAGATGCTGTTGTAAATCGATCCCTGATGATGATGTTGATGATGATAGAGATACACCAAAGACGACGACAATAGAGAATAGTTTAATAGTGACTGTGTTGTAATAAATCCTTTGTGTGTGTTATTACTGGTGTACGTACAGTTGCCAGCACTTATAACTAGTACACGAAAAGAGGATTAACCACTCTGAGTGTACCAGTTATAAGTGCCGGCAACTGTACATTATTTCTTAGCGATACAAGGCGATCGTTTTTTTTTTTTTTTTTTTTTTTTTTTTTTTTTTTTTTTACAAGACTCGAGTAGATTATTCGTTGATTCCTGTAAAATAATATATGTTAATAATTGTCATACACCTCAATTATATCCACATCTTCATTTGTATTTGATAACATTTAGGCCAATTATAAGAACCAATGTGTTAAAGGGAGTAGTAATTCACTTTAGTTACTTTGAAGTTTCATGATTCCTCCAAAGTATGTCGGGAAACAGAACCAGATGAACAAAAATAGTGATGTTCTGTTGTTCGGAATAATTTACAGGAGGAATCAGTTGCTCCAAGCTTTACCAACACTGTATTTCCCCCTTAAAAAACACCGAGAATTACAAAGGTATGATTTACGAACTGTGAATATAACTAACCATTACGATGACATACAGCTTGATAATAGGACAAGTTAGTTACAGTGGTAGTGACAATTGTTACAAGGATGCTAAACAAGATAGTAAGTCAGTCATATATTTGTAGTATAAGTGACTTCCTCTGGCAAACTCCTCCCTGACTTCCTCTCCTTGTTCAGTTCCAAGCTTCTCATGATATTCTCCTTCTCTTCCCACCCCCATTCCCCCCTTCCCCCACTTGATATCCTCCTTCTCTTCACCCCTTCTCCCCACTTGATATCCTCATCCCCCTCCTCCCCTTCCCCCTCCTGATATCCCCCTCCCACTCCCCTTCCCCCTCCTGATATCCCCCTCCCCTTCCCCCCTATTTCCTTCCCGGCCCCCTGATCCTTTCCTACCTCCATTTCCTAAGTTTTTTTTCTCCTTAATCAGGTTCACTCCCGACTTTCTCCTCTTCCTCCTCCTCTTCCCGGCCACTTCCTTTCATTTCTTCGACTGTCCTTCCCTTTTGTTACATTGAAGTGCCTTGATTCCTCCAAAATATACCAGGAAACAGGACCAAGATGAACAAAAATAATGCTGTTCTGTTGCTTGGAATAATTTGGAGGCATCAATTGCTTCAGATTTATCAATACTTCAGTACTTCCACCTTAATTTCTCTCGATGTTCTTCGAGCCTCTCCCCCATATCACACCTATCCCCTCTCTCCCCTATTTCCCCCTTTCCCTTCTTTCCCATGCATTTCCTTCCCCTTCCATTCATTCCCCTTCCCTTCCCTTCCCATGCATTTCCTTCCCCTCCCATTCATTCCCCTTCCCTTCCCCTCCCATTCATTCCCCTCCCCTCACCTCCCATTCATTCCCCTTCCCCTACCATGCATTCCCCCTCCCCTCCCCAGCTGTCAAACCCACTCAGAGATCACCACCTGTTCAGTATCTGCAATTATACAAGGGAGAACTGATCGCTGCCAGGAACATATATTGAAAGTTAAGCCCGGTGTGTGAGGGGGCGAGGGAAGGGAGAGGGGTGTGAGAGGGGTGAGGGGAAGGGAGAGGGGTGTGAGGGGAAGAGGGAAGGGAGAGGTGTGTGAGGGGGGTGAGGGAAGGGAGAGGGGTGAAACTTGGGGGTTCTTGTATGGGGTGTGTGTGAGAGGGGTGAGATGAGGGGTGAATCTACAGGGGTTCTTGCATGCATGGGTGTGTGAGAGGGGTGAGGTGTTTTGGAGGAGGGGTTTGGTAGAGGGAATAGATGCATAGGGAAAGTTAATTAAAGTGATATAGATGAGGGATGGTGGGGGATGATGTAGAATAATACAGTAGACTAGACACACAGACAGACACAGAGAAAGACAGATAGACATAGAGAATAACTAGACACACAGACAGACACAAGAAAGACAGATAGGCATAGAGAATAAATAATACAGTAGACTAGACACACAGACAGACACAGAAAAGACAGATAGAAAATAATAATAACACAGGCAGACGGTCAGTGAAATGAAAAGAAAGACACGGACATATAAAAAGAAAAAAAAAACAGACCTCTTGCCCCCTTCCCCCCCGGCCCCTCCCCCCAATAAATAGAGCAACACACGCAATACCCAAATGGAAATTGATATAAAAAAAACCACCCTGTATATTGCCAGTTCGGACACCCCCCCATCACCCCCCACCCCACGGCTTACCCCCCATCACCCCCCACCCCACGGCTTACCCCCCATCAGCCCCCTATCAACCCCGGCTTCCCCCCATCAACCCCCATCACCCCACCTGGCTTCCCCCCCATCAATCCCACATCACCCCCCCACCCCGTCTTCCCCTCATAAACCTTTAGCGTCAACATGCATGTCGGATGAAAGCCTGGCTGTGGAGGAGGAGGAGGAAGAGAAGAAGGAAGAGAAGGAGAAGAAAGAGGAGGAGGAGGAGGAAGAGAAGGAGGAAGAGGAAGAGGAAAAGGAGAAGGAGAAGGAGAAGGAGGAGGAAGAGGAGGAGGAGAAGAAGGAGGAGGAGAAGGAGAAGGAGAAGGAGAAGAAGGAATATAAAGGGAATATAAAAGAAACAAGAAGCAAAAGATTTGTTCGTCTTTAAAATCTGTTTAGGTCAAAATTACAAATTACTAGTAGAGAGATTATGGAAATATTGAAAGTTTCCTCTCCACCTACCAATCTCTCCATCCAGCTTCCATGGGTGAGAAGAGGTGGTGAAACTAAGAGGAGGAGTAGGAGGAAGAGGAGGAGGAGTAGGAGGAAGAGGAGTAGGAGGTGGTGTAGAAAGTGGAAGAGTAGGAGGAAGAAGAGGAAGTGGAAATGGAGGAAGAGAAAGATGAGGAGGTGGAGGAAGAGAAAGAGAAAGAGGAGTAGAAGTGGAAGAGTAGGAGGAGGAAAAGAAAAAGAGTAGGAAGAGTAGGAGAAAGAGAAAGAGAAA
>JAWZYT010007469.1:0-15517 GCA_034508575.1 Petrolisthes manimaculis | reverse complement strand
AATATATCACCACTATAACATAAACACATCATATCACCACCCACCACCACACACACACACACACACACACACACACACACACACACACACACACACACACACACACACACACACACCACCACCACAACACAACCACACACCACCACAACACAACCACACACCACTATCACCACCTCTCAAACACACACACACATACACACACACCACCACCCAACACACACACACACACCACAAATCAAACACGAAAAACAAACAACTCTGCATTATGCCAAAACTCTCTATGAAGTAAAATATCGACCTCTTTTCCATTTACCCTCATCTTTTTACCCACATCTTCTACCATAATGTTGTGTTGTTGTTGTTTTGTGTGTTACATTTATACCCACTTAGCATAAATACCTGCTACCCACACGGGGATATAGAGTCCAGTTCTTTGATAGTAAAGTCTTAAGAAACCCCGTAATTTGACACTGATCAGAAACTGGTTTACGTTGTCGTTCGTCGAGTAACTTGGGTTGGTGGTTGACGAAATTTTAGTTGGTTCAATTACATGGGTTGGACTATAGTTCAGGTTAATTGGCTACCCCTAGGTTGTGTTTGTGTGTAACTTCAGTTGAGTTGGGTTGTGTTTGTGCGTAACTTCAGTTGAGTTGTGTTGTGTTTGTGTAACTTCAGTTGAGTTGGGTTGTCTTTGTTTAACTTCGGTTGAGTTGGGTTGTTGATAAGTGGGTGGTTTTTTTATTACGTTACGTTACCCTGGAGTATATAGGTAATGAGAGTTCGGTTGAATATTGATCAATTAGTTTATTAAGTTTAATTTGTTAGGTTTGGTTGACGTTTGCTGAGCTTGGGTTTGTTTAGTCTGAGTTATTATGATATACTATTATTATATTTACTATTATTATATTTACTATTATTATATACTATATGGGAGGAGATGGACTAGTCTAGGTTAGATTGGTTTGCTTCCTTGAGTTTATATTGATTGATTTGGGTATAGAAATTCTTCCCTTTAGACTAATTAAGAAAGGCTGGACTAATTAAAGTTGAATTAGGATCAGTGGAGACGGGATAAGTAGATGCATTATTTATTCTATTGGAACTAATATAGGTTTATACATATCAATGTTTATGATATTAGATTATGTTAGAGTTCAGTAAGTTTATATAGATCAATGTTTATGATATTAGATTATGTTAGAGTACAGTAAGTTTATATAGATCAATGTTTATGATATTAGATTATGTTAGAGGACAGTAAGTTTATATAGATCAATGTTTATGATGTTAGATTGTGTTAGAGGACAGTAAGTTTATATAGATCAATGTTTATTATATTAGATTATGTTAGAGGACAGTAAGTTTATATAGATCAATGTTTATTATATTAGATTATGTTAGAGGACAGTAAGTTTATATAGATCAATGTTTATTATATTAGATTATGTTAGAGTACAGTAAGTTTCCCACAAAGTTTTCAAGGTTAAACATGTGTTATTTTAATAATATTCATCTGTGTTATTTATTCTCTCGTTATGTTCACATTATAATTCTGGGATGGCATTACAAATTATTACTAAGCCAAGATAATCTTATGTTACAAGTTAGATTATTGTATTTTATGGTGACCAATTTTATCATGCAATTTTACGAGAACTATTTTATACGGATATTATTATACAAGCACTGAGGCGTGATTTATATTGCAGCTTTGAATTTATTGCATGGGAAGTCTCATTATCGTACAGGTGTCTTGAAATGTCCCGTCTCACCTGTACAGACATAATAATAATATATCTAATAATAAAAAGTGTTAAATATGTGGCTATATACAATGATATTTACACAGGAATAAGAAAAACAAACAAAAAAAATAGTGAAAATCAATCAGAATTATGAATACATCAACTTATTGAAAAAATGAAGAAAGGGAAATTTTAGTCTGATTATTCCATTTTAGAGTGTTTTTTTTATGACGATTAGCCACACAGAGAGAGTTATACCATAAATCATTTGCTTCTTAGGAGGAGCTGGAGGAGGAGGAGGAGGAGGAGGAGGGGGGGGGGGAGGAGGAGGTGGAGGAGGAGGGACCAGCCTTTATATTTATTTGCCCCAAGCACTCACTCGTGGCAGCTTCAGAGTTAATTAATTTCTTTATTTATCACCTGTTGTTAATGTATGAAGATGGTGGTGGTGGTGGTGGTGGTTGTGGTTAGTTAAAAGTGTTGGTGGTTGGTGATGGTGGTTGTGGTGGTGGTGGTTGTGGTGGGGGATGTAATGGTGGTCAGTGTCGAAGATGGTGGTGATGGAGATAGAAATTGTAGTGGTGGTGGTAGTGATGATGATAGTAGTAGTAGTGATGGGGATAGAAATTATAGTGGGGGTGGTAGTAGTGGTAGTAGTAGTAGTAGTAGTAGTAATGGGAGTGTTATCAGGGATTATATTAGTGTTACTGCTTACTAAGAACTTTTTCCCACAACACATACAGTATATATATATATATATATGTTGAATTAAGGTGTGTTCTTCCCTTAGACTTTATTACTCTAAGGCTGTGATTTATTTTGCTTTATCGCATTTGTTTACACACACACACACACACACACACACACACACTCAAACACACACCTTAAATTTAACTCAAAATTAATTAGTGGACCATTATACATACATAAACGTGTAAACAAATATGTCAACAAAATAATATTCATTTACCCAAACCTGTAGCAACTCCCTTCCTCCCAACCTTAAAATATAACGAAGGCATTTGTAGTTGAACGTCATATAATATTCATACCATCACACAGTACACGAAAATAACAACAATACAAAATATGTCATCCAAATAAAAACAGAATACAAAATATGTCATCCAAATAAAAACAGAATACAAAATATGTGATCCAAATAACAACAGAATACAAAATATGTCATCCAAATAACAACAGAATACAAAATATGTCATCCAAATATCAACAAAATACAAAATATGTCATCACAGAATACAGCAAACACATTTTTCTTACTACAAGACAATAACGCCTTTCCTTCCTTCCTTCTTCTCCATATGACCCAATGCCGTCCGTCTGTACACACACACACACACACACACACTTGGCCTTGAAGGTTCGCGAGCCAATCCGGTCTGCATGTCTGTCTCGGATAGTACGCGAAACCGGTCGTGTGTGTGTGTGTGTGTGTGTGTGTGTGTGTGTGTGTGTGTGTGTGTGTGTGTACCGGTATACATTTTTTTTATATATGCTAGGTTGTACCCTTGTGTATAATATGTACTATGAGTGTACTTAGAGTATGTTTTTATTATGTAAATATTTATGATTATATATATATATACAAATGTGTGTATTTCTTAGGAAGAGGTTGTAGGAGTGAGTGAGTGAGTAAGGGAGGGAGGGAGGGACTGGAGTGATAGTAATGATAATAAGGCCTGTAATACGTGGCTGTAATTGGATGCATAAATCACTGCCGGTGGGAAATATACACGAGGGAAAAATATAATAGTAAAGGTAGTATGTATTTATATATATGTGGATGGATAGATGGATGGTTGGTTGGTGGGTGGGTTGATGTGGATGGATAGATGGATGGATGGTTGGTGGGTGGGTTGGTGTGGATGGATAGATGGATGGATGGTTGGTGGGTGGGTGGGTTGATGTGGATGGATAGATAGATGGATGGTTGGTTGGTGGGTTGGTGTGGATGGATAGATGGATGGGTGGTTGGTGGGTGGGTTGGTGTGGATGGATAGATGGATGGTTGGTTGGTGGGTGGGTTGGTGTGGATGGATAGATGGATGGGTGGTTGGTGGGTGGGTTGGTGTGGATGGATAGATGGATGGGTGGTTGGTGGGTGGGTTGGTGTGGATGGATAGATGGATGGTTGGTTGGTTGGTGGGTTGGTGTGGATGGATAGATGGATGGGTGGTTGGTGGGTGGGTTGGTGTGGATGGATAGATGGATGGGTGGTTGGTGGGTGGGTTGGTGTGGATGGATAGATGGATGGGTGGTTGGTGGGTGGGTTGGTGTGGATGGATAGATGGATGGTAGTTGGTGGGTGGGTTGGTGTGGATGGATAGATGGATGGGTGGTTGGTGGGTGGGTTGGTTTGTTTATATGCTGCTAGCCACCACCATCATCATCACCTTTTGAGTTGTGTACAAGTGGGTGGGATTGAGTTGATGTGATTTACAGAGGTGGAATTACAATATGCATTAGACTACCTTGACTACTGAATGGGTGCGGGAATAGGGGGACAGGCTTGGGGGGGGGGGGGTTTGTGGGGTGCGGGAGTAGGGAGGCAGGCTTGGGGTGGGGGTTAGAGGGGTGCGGGAATAAGGGACATGAGGCTTTCGACCCCCCCCCCCCCCCAAGAGAGAGAGTTAGTAAATTATGTTCAGAGAAAGAGAGAGACAGAGTTAGTAAAATGTTCAGAGAGAGAGAGAGAGAGAGAGAGAGAGAGAGAGAGAGAGAGAGAGAGTGAGTGAGTGAGTGAGAGTGAGAGAGAGAGCTAGTTTCCTTGTATGTGGTTATGTTGGACCAATTATATCCTGGTGTTATAATTAAAGAGAGTGGTGATCTTACTCTCTCTCTCTCTCTCTCTCTCTCTCTCTCTCTCTCTCTCTCTCTCTCTCTCTCTCTCTGAACATATTTTACGAATGTTGTTTTTCTGTCTGTGTGTATATATGTCATTCTGATTTCCTCCAGCCCTAGCAACTCATATATATAGGGGGGTGAGATTTGTTATTTTTATACCCACTCCTTACTTCCCCCTCCTCCTCCATCCCCCCCTCCTCTTCCTCCCTCCTCCTCCCTCCCCCCCTTCTTCCACTGTTCACACACCTCAGTACAAGAAGGACTCGTGGGCTGACCGATCAAGGGCACGAGACAACAGCAGAAGGAGACACATGTAGTAGACACAGTAAAGAGGAGAATTAAGTAGAGAGGGAAGAGCAAGACACAGGAAAATAGATAATCATGAGAATTAAACATGATAAGAGGGTAGAGGCACAGAAGAATAGATAATAGACATGAGAAGTAAACAGGATGAGAGATAAATAGGGAAGAGGCACAGAAGAAGAAGAAGGAAATGTGTGAGAATGTGAGGGAGGGAGGAAGAAGGAAATGTGAGAGAGACAGAAAAACACAGACAGAGACTGAAAAAGACACATTGACAGACTAATAAAGATGAGAGGTAAAGAGGTAAGAGACGCACACTGACAAATAAAGATAGGTAGAGATACTAAAAATGTAAAGGTATATGAGGGAAGGAACACAGAATAAGATACACATGAGAACACACACACACACACACACAGAAGACATGAGAACACACACACACATACACACAGAAGACATGAGAACACACACACACACACACACACACAGAAGACATGAGAACACACACACACACACACACACACAGAAGACATGAGAACACACACACACACACACACACACAGAAAAGCACGATAGGAGCCTCTTGCTTTGAAGTATACAAGCGCACGTGGACCAGATGGTGTAAGCCAAGACCAGCCAACCACTACCACTACCACTACTACTACTACTACTACTACCACCCACCCTCCCTCCCTCCCTCCCTCTCTCCCTCTCTACCTGTGTGTGTGTGTGTGTGAGTGAGCCAGAGTGGGCCACCTTGTTCTTTTGTATATACCTTCCTTCCTCTCACACTCCCTCGCACTCTCACACTTTTCCTTCTTCCTTCCTAACACTCTCACATACACTTTTCCTTCTTCCTTCCTAACACTCTCACATACACTTTTCCTTCCTTCCTAACACTCTCACATACACTTTTCCTTCTTCCTCCCTTACACACTGACACTTTTCCTTCCACACACTCTCACATTTCCTTCTTCCTCCCTCCCTTACACACTCACACTTTTCCTTCTTCCTTCCACTTTTCCTTTTGTGATAGTATAGCAGTGTTGTTGTTGTTGCTGTTGTTATTATCTTCATGTATTATCCATCATGTATAATAATATCTCGTGTTTTGAATGTGTTATGTGTGTCTGGTGTATAGAATAGGATGGTATTGACTTGGGTGAGGTTAGTCTGGCTCTACTCATTAGTATTGTTATTTGTCCTCATGATATATTTATTTATTACTTGGAGAAATTTCGCCAAGTATTGTTGCTCAGTGGTCTTGTGTGTTTGTGTGTTTGTGGCATAATGTCTGTAGAGTTCGTGGTCTACAGGTCGCAATTCTTGTCCGATTTTGCTGAAATTTTCACCACAGGTAGGCATCATAATTTCTAGGTCACCTATTGTTTTTCAAGGTCAAAATTATAAAAAAACTGAAAATTGATAAAACTGCAATAATTTCGGTTGTAGAGATCTGATTTTGATCAGACTTTTTCTGTAATAATCTATGTTCAATTCTGCTTCTAATGGTACTTGAGCGATGACCGTATTCCTAAAACTCGCGATTTGAGCATTAGGTCGAAAATCAAGGGGTCTGAATTTTGTCATACGCTGTACGAGTTAATTCATTATTTTATTTGTTCTCGTCTCGATTCTTCATCGTCACTTTATCTCACTTCTTTTTCCTCCATCCTTCCCTACACACACACACACACACACACACACACTTATTCCTCTTCTTCACCTTACAATATTTCCTCATTCCTCCCTCCTTCCCTCCTAACACACACACACACACACACACACACACACCACTGGTTCAAAACCTTCTGCCCCAAACACTACAAACTTCCCCGACAGCTTACATGACGGGAGAGTAAAGTTGTTCATTTTTACCCCCTCATCTCTCCTCTCACGTCGGCATATGTTAAGGTCCCTCACGATATACCAGACCCATTTTTAAGGGGATAATGGGTGCAGTTTAACCCTTAAATGGGGAGGGGGTGGAGGGAGGGAGAGATGGGTGACAGGCAGGTGGATAGTGCAGTGTGGTGTGTGTGTGTGTGTGTGTGTGTGTGTTGTGTGTGTGTGTGTAATAATAATAATAATAATAATAATAAACGGTGTGGTGTGTGTGTGTGTGGTTGGTTGGTGTGTGTGTGTGTGTGTGTGTGGTGGAAGCTGTCATGGAGATGGGGATAATTTTGTGTTTTTTTTGTGTTTTTTCGGTCGATCGTGGGTAAACTGATTTAGAAAAATACGTTGATGAGCAAGATGTATAGATAGATAGATAGATAAAGAGAGAGAGAGAGAGAGAGAGAGAGAGAGAGAGAGAGAGAGAGAGATAGAGAGAGAGTGTGTGTGTGTGTGTGTGTGTAAATATGGGACAGAATACTACCATGGGCTGACCTTAGCATTACTATAAGCAATAAATAAACTTTACCTCGTATATGATAGGATTGTAATCATCACAACAAGATCAATATTTTGGTATATAGTGGAGAACAAATAATGCAAATATCGTCACAAATAATATAATAAAATTTTAAAGCGACGAATGACATTATCTGCATTTCTGAGTATGACCAAATGACTCTTATTGTCGGAATAAAACACTACTTAATAAAATTTGAAGATTAAAAAACAAACCAATCTCAATTAATTAACTCTTCATGAAGTAGAGAAGACGATTCAAATAATAAGTCGCGTTTAGTGTTTTAAGGTGGTAATTCTTTTTTGGTGGCATTGGAGTGCCTTGATTCCTCCAAACTATGCCAGGAAACAGGACCAGATGAACAAATATAGTTGGTGTTCTGTTGCTTGGAAGAGTTTGGAGGATTCAGTTGCTCCAGATTTAACAACCCCATAAAGGAAGTAACCTGTTTTGGTAATCTAAATATTTGACTCTGATTACTCCAAACACCAGGAGACTCGGGTAGAGATGTGTTTTATGACAATGTTTGAAGGGATATGTTTGCTCCAATTTGACCACAACAGGTTAATTTCTCCCCCTTAAAATCTCAGGAAACTTTGTGAGGGTCAAGAGTAAACTTTCTCTCTGGTTCAGGCTCCCTCCTCCCTTCCCCTCCTCCCTTTCCCCTCCTTCCCCTCCCCTCCTTCCCTTCTCCTTTCCAACCCCTTCCCTCCTCCCTTCTAACCCCTCCCCTCCTCCCTTCTAACCCCTCCCCTCCTCCCTCCCCAACCCCTCCCCTCCTCCCTTCTAACCCCTTCCCCTCCTGCCTTCCATCTCAGCCAAGTAAGGTTTGGTGCTCCCGGCGAGTTGATTGAAATGTTCTGTACCACTCACTGCCTACAGATTGGTGTTGTTGTTGGTGGTGGTGGTGGTGGTGGTGTTGTTGTTGGTGTTGTTGTTGGTGGTGGTGGTGGTGGTGGTGTTGTTGTTGGTGTTGGTGGTGTTGTTGGTGGTGTTGTTGTTGGTGGTGGTGGTGTTGTTGGTGGTGTTGTTGTTGTTGTTGTTGTTGTTGGTGGTGGTGGTGGTGTTGTTCCTAGAATACCCAGACGTGAACTCTTTACCGTCTGTAACTCAGGATTAGCTAAAATCTTCTCCTAACTCTTTGGTCCCTCTCACTCAATCCTTCTATCTACATACCCACCTACTTACCTACCTACCTACCTACCTACCTAACTATAACCCAACCACCAAACCCACCTACCTACACGCGTACCTACCTACCTACAACCCACCTACATACTGTACTTACCAACCCACCCACCCACCCACCTACTTACCTACCTATACTGACTGACCTACTTCTTCACACTCTCAATTCTCCCTTGTCATTCCTTTACCGACCGTACCTATCTTTCCCTCTCTTCTCTACCCTCTCTAACCTCACAGTCCTCTATATATCCCTTTCTTCCTTCTCTCCATCCCTCCTGCCTCCCTCCCTAACATCCCAACCCTCCATAACTCCCTTTCTTCCTTCTCTCCATCCCTCCTGCCTCCCTCCCTAACATCCCAACCCTCCATAACTCCCTTTCTTCCTTCTCTCCATCCCTCCTGCCTCCCTCCCTAACATCCCAACCCTCCATAACTCCCTTTCTTCCTTCTCTCCATCCCTCATGCCTTCCTCCCCAACATCCCAACCCTCCATAACTCCCTTTCTTCCTTCTCTCCATTACTTTTCTTCCATCTACCTTCCTTCCCTTGTCCCCAGCATCCCTCCCCTTCCCCCAATCCCCCTTCCCCCAAACAGACCTCCTTCAGTGGTTTGTGGTGGCTCCAGAGGTCTTAACTTGTAATCCCTTTCACCACCTGCCTTGTCACCTCATAACACTTGACACTTTATCTTATACCTGACACTTTATCTTATACTTGACACTTTATCTTATACCTGACACTTTATCTTATACTTGACACTTTATCTTATACCTGACACTTTATCTTATACCTGACACTTTATCTTATACCTGACACTTTATCTTATACCTGACACTTTATCTTATACCTGACACTTTATCTTATACCTGACACTTTATCTTTGCCATGCCATGTTTGTATTGGTCAAGTGCCTCACATGTTTGTTTGTTTATTTGTTTGAGTGCTAAATTCTTGGACTATACTCCTTTTTTTTATTTTGTAATTTCTTCCAAACTCTAAATTTATATTTCAGATTATATTTTTAACATCACGTGGGTGAGTGAGTAGCCGTCTGCCTGTTGGTCTGATGATATAGGAAAAAAAAAATATATATATATATATATATATATGCACATATATATATATATATATATATATATATATATATATATATATATATATATATATATATATATATATTTTTTTTTTTTTTTTTTCCTATATAGGGTTAGTAAATACAGTGTTGGTAAATCTGGAGCATCTAATTCCTCCAAACTATTCCAAGCAACCAACAGAACACCATTATTTTTGTTATAGTCTGGTCATTGTTTCGTGGCAAACTTTACAGGAATCCAGCCGCTCTATACTAAACCAATAATGTATTACTTCCTTAATTAAGCTTCATAGATGAACATTACCCACACTGATATAAAGGTTGTGTAAACTTTGTAACAGTTTTTGTAATAGTTTTCTGATCTATAGCCTCTGATCGGATTTTTTAAAATGTCTTCTTCTCTTTATACATTTCGATAATAATTCTACCATACTCCTTTGTTTTCCTTCGTTCTTCCTCCTCCTCCTTACTCCTTTGTTTTCCTTCCTTCTTCCTCCTCCTTACTCCTTTGTTTTCCTTTGTTCTTCCTCCTCCTTACTCCTTTATTTTCCTTTGTTCTTCCTCCTCCTTACTCCTTTATTTTCGTTCGTTCTTACTCCTCCTTACTCCTTTGTTTTCCTTCGTTCTTCCTCCTCCTTACTCCTTTGTTTTCCTTCGTTCTTCCTCTTCCTTACTCCTTTGTTTTCATTCGTTCTTCCTCCTTCTTACTCCTTTGTTCTTCCTCCTTCTTACTACTCCTTCGTCCTTCAACCCTCAACTCTACTCCTCATCCTTCTAAATCCTTCTTCATACCTTCCTCCATCCTAAAGGGGAGAGTATAGTTTTGACATTTTTGGAGATTATGATTCCTCCAAACTATTCCAGGCAACAAGATACCATTATTTTTCTTCATCTGGGTCTGTTTCCTGGCATACTTTGGAGGAATCAAGGCACTCCAATCTATCTAAAGTATACTCCATTACTAATAACTTAATTTGTTGGTGAATATGAACACCGATGACTTAGGAAGGAAAAAGAGGGTCTGCTATGTATGTATGTATGTATGTATGTATATAAGGTGTGGTGGGTTTGGTTTGTTATTGAGGTATGTGTGTGTTTGTGTGTGTGTATGTGTGTGTGTGTGCTCTCAGTGTCAATTTTAGTAGGCAGTACATCTAAACTGTTTTTGTCATGTGTGTGTGTGTTCTCTTAGCGTCCATTTTCATAGACAGTACATGGAAGCTGTTTTTGTTATGTGTGTGTATATGTGTGTGTGTTGAGTTAATAACAGAAGACCTTGGATCTCCCCCCCCTTCCCCCCCCCCTCCCTCCCCCCCAGCTGACGTCACGGCCTGGATTGAACACTTCCTCCCTCCCCTCCCTCCCTAACCCGTCCTTCATACCACACCCAACTCACCTCCAATCTCGATCTGTCCCCTCCCCCCTTCCCCTTCCCCTCCCTCATTTACACACCTCCCCTTACCTCCCACCCACCCACTTACCTCTTTATATCACTCCCCCCCTCCCTCCCTCTATTCCCCCTCCCCCTTCTCTTACCTTCCGTCTCTTATTTACACCTCTGCCCAACCTCCACCTTAAGGGACCCTGAGATGTAGCCACAAAATTGGAGGTAAATGAGTCCTTCAAATATTGCCACGAAACACACACACACACACACACACCTATATAGAAGGAGCTTGTTTCGTGGCATGGTCAGGAGGAATCAGAAGCCTCCAATTCTCATACACCATCACATGCAGGGTTCCTTAAAGTGGTAATTGTTACATTGAAGTGCCTTGATTCCTCCAAACTATGTCAGGAAACAGGAACAGCAGAGCAAAATAAAAAAAAAAATGGTGTTTTCTGTTGCTTGGAATAGATTTGGAGGATTCAGTTGCTCCAGATTTACCAACACAGAATTTTCCCTTTAATTAAGCACAAGTTCCCCTCTTATCTCCGTTTGTTCCCCTCCTTTTCCCCTTTTTTCCTCCTTTCCTCTCTTCTCATTTCTATCATCTTACACTATCATCACATCGCATCTCATTTGATCTCTTCACTCCTTTTTACTTGCTCTTCCCTTTCTTCTTCTTCTTCTTCTTCTTCTTCTTCTTCTTCTTCTTCTTCTTCTTCTTCTTCTTCTTCTTCTTCATCAGTCACTTTATACTTACCCTCTTCTTTCCTTCCCTCTCGCTCCTCTTGCTCTCATCCCATCTCTCCCTCTCATCTTTCCTCTCATCCCATTCTCGTCTTTCCTGTCATCGCATCTCTCCATTTCATCTTTCCTCTCCTCTCTTTTCTCATCCCATCTCCTCCTCCTCCTCCTCCTCCTCCTCCTCCTCCTCCTCCTCCTCCTCCTCCTCCCCCTCCTCCTCCTCCTCCTCCTCCTCCTCCTCCTCCTCCTCCTCCTCCTCCTCCTCCTCCTCCTCCTCCTCCTCCTCCTCCAACATAAGGTGTGTTGGGTTTTCATCGGTGTGATATTTGTGTAGCCCCGTGTTTGCTGTTGACTCCCCGTGATGGTTGGCTCTCCTTCTTTCAGTCCATTTTCACCTTCTTTCATTCCCTTTTCACCTTCTTTCATTCCCTTTTCACCACCTTTCATGCCTTCTCTCCTTCCTTCCTTCCTTCCTTCCTTCCTTCTTCACCTTCTTTCATGCCTCCGCTCCTTCCTTCTTCCTTCCTTCCTTCCTTCCTTATTTCATGCCGTCGCTCCTAATCTTCTTTTACTCCTACCTCTTTTATTTTACATTTCTTCAGTATTTTCTTTCTTCCACAATTTCAGTCACATATCAATGCAAGTTGTACAGGAAACTACATACATACAATATAATACATATAATACACATAATACTTAAAGAAAACCAGCATTAATTGGGGTAATTCGCTTTTGTTACTTTGGAGTGCCTTGATTCCTCCAAAGTATGCCAGGAAACAGGAGCGGATGAACAAAAATAATGGTGTTCTGTTGCTTGTGGAATAGTTTGGAGGAATCATTTGCTCCAGATGATTTATCCAACACTTTATACTTCCTTTCCATCTTTAATGATTACTGTTTTCGATCACGGTGACATGTGTGTGTGTGTGTGTGTGTGTGTGTGTGTGTGTGTGTGTGTGTGTGCGCGCCAAGGGATTCACGTAGCTCACTCCATATAATCCCAAATTTTAATAATAAAAAATTAAAAAAACCCAAACCAAAGCAAACCTTAAAACAGGTTCCAAGAAGGTGTACAGTAGGACAGATAGGCAAGACAGGGAGGGAGGTGACCTATAAGTAGACAATAAGTAGGATTAACGAGACACAACAGTTACACTACAATAAGGCTAAGAAAGGAAGTCAGTCAGGCCAAGAAATATCAACAGACAGATAGACAGATAAGATGTGAGAACTGGTCCAATATATTTACTCTTTCTATTAACACACACACACACACACACACACACATACACACACACACACACACACACACACACACACACACACACACACACACACACACACACAAACACAGAGAGCCTTAGGGAATCAAACAGGCTGCTAGCAAATATTTTCCTTCTTTTATGTTTGTGATAATAATAGTGTAAATAAAAAACAACAACATTATAAATACCCCATCACTCCCCATTACCCACCAATACCTGCATACAGTATATCGTAACCTTCTTGCCTTGGGTATATACAACACTTCAGAAGCAAGTTGTAATACCATTGTCATTTTATTTTATGTTAGTTAGTTAGTTATATTTTTTTGTAGTGAGCCGATTCGTTCTGTACTGTACGTGGTCTGTTTGTGCCACCTGTTTGTGTGTGTGTGTGTGTGTGTGTGTGTGTGTGTGTGTGTGTGTGTGTATATATGTGTGTGTGAGTGTGTGTGTGTGTGTGTGTGTGTGTTATAGTGTAGTTGGTTGTATGTGTGTGTGTGTGTGTATGTGTGTGAATGTGTGTGTGTGTTATAGTGTAATTGCTTGTGTGCTTATATAATTATATATTGACGTTTGAGTATTAAGTTAATGTAAGATTATCCTATTAGTCAATGATCGTATCTCTTAATAATCTGATTATCTTAACAATCACTTTGGATTAGAGATGATTAAATTAATTTCTCCACAAATTTTTCCACTCTATCTCGCCTCCATCATAGGAAATAATTATCATTCTTTCAATTTTGGACTACAAGAAATATACATACATACATATAGAACTCAGTATATACTTTCAATTTTGGACTACAAGAAATATACATACATACATATAGAACTCAGTATATACTTTCAATTTTGGACTACAAGAAATATACATACATACATATACATACATACATATAGAACTCAGTATATACTTTCAATTTTGGACTACAAGAAATATACATACATACATACATACATACATACATATAGAACTCAGTATATACTTTCAATTTTGGACTACAAGAAATATACATACATACATACATACATACATACATATAGAACTCAGTATATACTTTCAATTTTGGACTACAAGAAATATACATACATACATACATACATACATACATATAGAACTCAGTATATACTTTCAATTTTGGACTACAAGAAATATACATACATACATACATACATACATACATACATATAGAACTCAGTATATACTTTTATACTAATCTATTTTGTGTGGAGTCGACATGTTTGTGTGGAGTCGACATGAGTTCAGTAGTATACATAGGAAGATTTTGAGAGTAATAAAAATTGTCACTTATGCTTTGTATCTTTTAATGACATTTAGTTTTATCATTATAGTCTCACTTTTATAATCACATTTTATCATTCCTAAATCCACTCTCCTTGTTACTCCACTTCCACTCCATACCTCCACTCCACATCCCCACCCCACTCCTATATCTCCACTTGACCCCCCCACCCCTCCTCTCCATATCTCCACCTCCACCCCTCCCCCTCCCTCCACATCCACACTCCTCCTCTCCATACCTCCACTTCCATACCCTTCTACTCCATATCTCCACCTCCACCCCTCCCCCTCCACATCCACACTCCTCCTCTCCCATACCTCCACTTCCATACCCTTCTACTCCATATCTCTCCACCTCCACCCCTCCCCTCCACATCCACACTCCTCCTCTCCATACCTCCACTTGACCCCCCTCCCTCCTCTCCACATCCCCCCCCCCTCCATCTCTACGTTATAACCACCATCCGACAAATCCGTGAAATACCCGAATCTAATCATAAATTCTCCCCGGTGCAAAGTTCGGGTAGCTGTGCCCCTGCTGCCTACTGGACCTCACACACACACACACATACATACAACACACATACATACACACACATACATACATACAGAGACAGACAGACAGACAGATAGACACACACGCACACACACACACACACACACCTACACACACACACACACACACACACACACACACACACATACACACACACACACACAATCACAAATAAAACAACACCTTGACCTAATTTAACTTCACGAGCTTAAGCCAAACCCGACCTAACTGCATTCCCCCTAAACATACACACACCTACATACATACATACATACTCCCTTACATACATATACACACATATACATACACACACCTACATACATACATACTCCCTTACATACATACACACACATATACATACACACACCTACATACATACACACTCCCTTACATACATATACATACATACATACACATACTTTGGAGGAATCAAGGTGCTCCAATGCATGTATGTACAGTTGGCCACACATGAAGCTGGTATGGGACTCAATACAAAAGATAATAAGGCATACAAACGGATCCTCACTATCTTATAACCAACCAGAGAGAGCAATGAATATATAGAGAACAAAATATAATATTCCTTTCTCTTATATTCCTTTCTCTTATATTCCTTTCTCTTATATTCCTTTCTCTTATATTCCTTTCT
>JAWZYT010007468.1:0-24690 GCA_034508575.1 Petrolisthes manimaculis | reverse complement strand
ACATTGATTGTCACCTTACGTTCTTCTTTGGTATATCTTTATCATCCAGAGGGTTTTAAATAATTGTAATGTTCAACAAAAACATAAAGCATGCCAATTAAAATCCACAGAACTCTAAATACCTGTAATAATTAACACTATTATAATTATACCATGCTTCTGTTTACATATATAAGAGTACTGTACCATCATAAAGAACTAACAGCTTAACATAATAAAACAAGAACTGTACTGTACTTGATAAATATTTCCCAGTGTGTGTTTATGATGACAGGAATAATAATAATAATAATAATAATAATAATAATAGTGTGACAGGAGAGGATAATGGAGTTTTCACCACGAGGAAGTAAGAGTCTGGTACGGTATGTATTATAACTTGTGACTCTTCGGAAGGTAAAGAAAAAAATACAACAGAAACAGACAGACTGTGAAGGATAATGTGGCATGTCTTGATTACACACACACACACACACACACACACACACACACATATATACACACACACACACACACACACACACACACACACAATATTATATATATACTCTCGTCTTCCATTTTCTCAATCTTGCTCTCGTCCCACTCTTAAAGACTCACAACTAACTAACTAACTCTCTCTCTCTCGTCAAATATAAAGCTGTTAGGAGGATAAGAGCGTGATAAAACTCTCCCCGGCAGCAAAATGGTTGAGAAGTGAGCTACAACGACTTACTCCCTGGGACAATATCAAGGAGTGAGACATCTCGACAAGATTACATTTCTCTCGAGGAGGAAGTGAAGGAGGAGGAGGAGGAAGAGGAAGGGGTAGAGGAAGGGATTCAGGGAGAGGAGGAGGAGTAGGAAGGAGGAGAAGGAAGGAGGAAGAGGAAGGGGTACAGGGAGAGGAGGAGTAGGAAGAAGGAGAAGGAAGAAGAAGAAGAGGAAGAGAAGGAGGGGAAAGAAGAGGAAGAGGACAAAGACGAGAGAAAATAGCGAGAGAAACTGGAGGAGGGCAGAAACGAAAAAGACAAAAACAATTAACAGTTGCTGTTTAGCAACAAACTTAAACTTACTGGATCTGGCGAATATAAAGGTTCTTTCTATTTGACCAGATCTACAAGTATATGTATGTATGTATGTATGTTGGTGGGTGTAACAGTGAGTGAGAATGTGTGTGTATTTGTGTATATATATATGTGGGTGAGTGTAACTGTAAGTGAGTATGTGTGTATATATATGTGGGTGGGTGTAACAGTGAGTATGTGTGTATATATATATGTGTGTATGTAACTGTGAGTGAGTATGTGTGTATATGTAGGTGGGGGTATCCGTGAGTGAAAATGTGTGTGTATAGTATGTGTGTATATATATGTGGGTGAGTGTAACAGTGAGTAAGTATGTGTGTATATATATGTAGGTGAGTGTAACAGTGAGTATGTGTGTATATTATGTGTGTATATATATGTGGGTGAGTGTAACAGTGAATATGTGTGTATATATATGTGGGTGAGTGTAACAGTGAGTATGTGTGTGTATATATATGTGTGTGTATATGTGGGAGTGGTACCGACCCCCAACAATCCTCACACTCTCAGCTACAGATTCAATTACAGCTTAATTGGCTGCCGAAAAGTGAATGACATGCGATTCGTTAATGAGTGTGAAATACAGCACGGTGAGCTTCAGTGATGAGGGGTTACTATCTCTCTCTCTAACTCGAACACACTCTCTCTAACTCTAACTCTAACACACTCTCTCTCTTTCTCTCTCTCTAACTCGAACACACTCTCTCTCTTTCTCTCTCTCTAACTCTAACACACTCTCTCTCTTTCTCTCTCTCTAACTCTAACACACTCTCTCTCTTTCTCTCTCTCTAACTCTAACACATTCTCTCTCTCTCTCTAACTCTAACACACTCTCTCTCTTTCTCTCTCTCTAACACACACACACACACTCTCTCTCTTTCTCTCTCTCTAACTCTAACACACTCTCTCTCTTTCTCTCTCTCTAACTCTAACACACTCTCTCTCTTTCTCTCTCTCTAACTCTAACACACATTCTCTCTCTTTCTCTGTTTCTAATTCTAACACACTCTCTCTCTTTCTCTCTCTCTAACTCTAACACACTCTCTCTCTTCTCTCTCTCTAACTCTAACACACTCTCTCTCTTTCTCTCTCTCTAACTCTAACACACATTCTCTCTCTTTCTCTCTCGCTAACTCTAACACACTCTCTCTCTTTCTCTGTCTCTAACTCTAACACACATTCTCTCTCTTTCTCTGTCTCTAACTCTAACACACATTCTCTCTCTTTCTCTCTCTCTAACTCTAACACACATTCTCTCTCTTTCTCTGTCTCTAACACACACACACACATTCTCTCTCAAACTCTAACACACACACTCTCGCTCTCTCTCTAACACACACACACACTCTCGCTCTCTCTCTAACACACACTCTTTCTCTCTCTCTAACACACACACACTCTCTCTCTCTCTCTTATATACACACTGACAGAAGCAGCAGCCATACTGTACACACATAGACAAATATATTCACACACACATGCCTTCACTTACCTATCTCCCCTTCTTTCCCTGTTCACCTCTTCCCATTTCCCTTATTTCTAGCTCTCTCTCTTCCCTTTCCCATCTCCCCTTCCTCTTCCCATTTCCCTCATTTCCACTATACCCCAATACTCTCCACCTCTCCCTCTTCCTTTTCCCATCTCCCTTTCCCTTCCCACCTCCTCCCATTTCCCTCATTTCCACTATACCCCAACACTTCACACTTACTTCCCTTCTCTTTCCCATCTCCCCTCCCTCCTCCCATTTCCACTATACCCCATCACTTCACACTTACTTCCCTTCTCTTTCCCATTTCCTCTTGGCTGTTGTGGTCAGATACTTGGAGAGAGGGGAGAAACTTTTTGTGGGGACTCCCTTGTTCACCCAGACAGTACAGGCAAGTCCATTTCATTCCTTGTTTCTACTTTTTTCTTCCCAACCAGACTGTTTCCCAAGTCTCCCATGCATGATATGGGAAAGAAGGTTTAGTGGGGTTGGTCAGTTACTTCCCAGTTTTCCCCCTTGTATTGTGAGACTTTGGAATAATGCTGTAAATTTAGTTAGAGAAAGATTCCTTGTCTGCATCCACTAACCAAGTACAAGTTTTTTTTTTTTTTTTTTTTTTTTTTTGGAAATTGAAGGTGGCATCAGCCCCTATGGGTTTTGAGTAAATTAGATTGCAAATAATATTGAAAAACGTACGTAGTTATGCAAATTAGTTGGTCTAGTTTGTTTTAGTTATTATTTCCATGCTCGTGTTCAGCGGGAATTCAACTCACGTCTAAGATTAAAAAAAAAAAAAAACCTAACACGTCCGGAGAAAATATACCAACGGAGAGAACTTTACATTTTCATATTTGATGTTGTATCCTGAAAAAAAAAATCACACTTTTACATAAAAAATTTAGAGCTGGTTTAATCATATATTAATGCCATATTTATTTAAAGATCGTGTACAGTAATAACATTCTCATGATTAAGGGATTATATTTGGCTGACTCTGTATAAATTATAACTGAGTACATTACAGAGTCATGCGTGGCATAAAAGTTATTACGGTATATTTAAAATTAATATATTTAGAAGTTTCCTCTTACTGAAAATGTCTATACAATTATAATTATCCAATGAGGTTATCCTGTCTTCTCAAGTTTAACAATATACTTGTACACGTTCGTTAGTTGAAACCAGATTTATCGGGAAACTGAAGTGATCACGTGGAATGCCGACACCATCATCCCATTACAGACACGAGAGAGAGAGAGAGAGAAAGAGAGAGAGAGAGAGAGAGAGAGAGAGAGAGAGAGAGAGAGAGAGAGAGAGAGAGAGAGAGAGAGAGAGAGAGAGAGAGAGAGAGAGTTACATAGAGTTACATAGAATCACAGACCACAACAGACCTTACGGTCCACACGGGGTGATCTGATTAGAAGGTTACTGGTAGAGAATGAATATCTCCCCAGTGATAGTCGTAGGTAAGGATAGCAAAGTAGAAGGCTCTCTCCCCACCCTCCAATCCCTCCGGCCTGAGCCGTACTGGAAATAAAGTTAGGAGTCAGAACCTTGTGGAGTTGGTAGAGAAATCTCCACAAGGAAATTTTATAGGAAAGATAGAAAGTAGTTGAAATTTGGCTAACTTGCCACCTGTAATGGGCAAAAATTATTCATTAGTAAACATCGAAAGTCGGGGATTAGATGCAAGGTGTTTATCAAGGCGACGTTTGAAGCTATCTACTGTGTTACATTCTATTACGTTACGGGGAAGCCCATTCCATAAGTTGACGACTCGGTTAAAAAAGAAATTCTTGGATTCGTGTGAGTTAAAAGATTTACCTATGATTTTACAGCCATTACCTCTCGTGTAGTTTGATTGATCGATATTGAAATATTTGTTGCAGTCCATATTGTCTATGCCTTTGATTATTTTGAATACCTGGATTAAGTCGCCTCTCAATCTACGTTGTGCTAATGGGAATAGATTCAATTTATTTAGCCGCTCTTCATACGTTTTGTTTCGTAGACATGGTATCATTTTAGTAACTCTACGTTGGACTCGTTCCAATTTTACTATATCTTTCTGGTAGTACGGGCACCATGCTTGGACACAATATTCCATAAGGGGACGGACCAAGGAATTATACAAAGTGAGGATTGTATCTTTAGACTTATACTCGAATGCTCTGCCAATAAAGCCGATAGTTTTATTTGCTTTCTTAATTACTTCCGTACATTGCCGACTGGGTTTTAGGTTACTTGATATTGTGACCCCTAAGTCTGTCTCTTGATCCACGCTTTTAATTTGATTACCATTTAACGAGTAGTTTGCAGTTACGTTACGATGTCCGATATGGAGTACTTTACATTTATCTGCATTGAAGGACATTTGCCAAGTTTTCGCCCAATTCGACAATTTATCGAGATTATCTTGCATTTCTTTAGTTTGTGCGTTAGTGAGTACTGTATTTGTAATTTTAGTGTCATCGGCAAACTTCGATATTATGCATGAGAGACCTTCATCTATGTCGTTTATGTAAACTAGGAAAAGGATTGGGCCTAAAACTGACCCTTGTGGCACCCCGCTCGTAACGCCAATCCAATTAGATGATTTACCATTTATTACCACACGTTGTTTACGGTTTCTTAGCCAGTTCTCTATCCATCTTACGGTGTCGCCTTGGATTCTGTGAGATTTTAATTTAGTTATTAAACGTTTATGGGGAACTTTGTCAAAGGCTTTTTGGAAATCTAGATAAATTATGTCTACTGCTTTACTCTTATCATATTCGTTAAAAATGTCATTTAAAAAGTCTAATAGATTCGTTAGGCAGGAGCGTTTATTGCGGATACCGTGTTGAGTGTCTCTGAGTAAGTTATTTTCCTCTAAATGATATGTAAGTTTATCTCGTATGATTGTCTCTAACATTTTGCATACTACTGAGGTTAGGCTGATAGGGCGATAGTTACTAGGTAAAGATTTGCTGCCTTTTTTAAATATTGGTGTTACGTTAGCGAGCTTCCAATCATCAGGTATTGTTCCAGTGTGTAAAGAATAATTAAATAGCAGAGTCAGAGGTTTTACTATTTCACTTTTAGCTTCCTTTATTACGCGAGGGGAGATCGTGTCAGGCCCAGGTGACTTATTTACATTTAATTTATCAATACATTTGATTACGTCAAATTCTGTTATGCTGATATTATTTAAAACCTCGGTGTTTTCATTTTGGACTGTTGTTTCAGCTGGTATATCGTTCGGGTTTTCTATAGTAAAGACTGATGCAAAGAAAGTATTTAGGATACTACTCATTCGCTCTTCATCTGTCGTAAAGTCCCCATTTTCATCAAGAATTGGACCGATAGTTGACGTAAGTACTTTCTTTTGTCGAATATAACTGTAGAACTCTTTCGGGTTTGTCTTACTCTGATTTGCAACGTGTTTTTCAATTTCCTTTTTACTCTGTTTGATTAACTTTTTGGCTTTTCTTCGTAAGTCTGTAAACTTGGCACGGTCGTCATTATTGGCTGTGATTTTTACTTTATTATGGGCGTTCTTTTTGGCTCGTAAACAGTCGGCTATATCTTTACTCCACCACTTGGGCTTTAAATTTTGTGCTGAACGTCGTTTTTTTAATGGTATGCTATCCCTGACCGCTTTTGTGTACGCATTAGTGAAAAAGTTCCATTGTGTATTTATGTCAATAGTGTCTCGCAGACATTTCCAGTCGGTTTCTTTTAGTATCGCTCTGAGTTGGTTGAAATTGGCTTTTCTAAAATCGGGGATTTTTTCGTAGCTGTACTTTATGTCGCTTTTGTTAAAATTTATACTGAAAGTTATTATGCGGTGGTCGCTATTGGTAAATTCTTCACCTATGTTAGTATTCTCTATCATGTCTTCGTTTGTTGCAAATACTAGGTCAAGAACATTATTTCCGCGAGTTGGGCTGTTGACATATTGGATAAGGGAGCTCTCTTGTAAGTTAGTGTAAAGATCTTGACCATAATGAGCTGATAACGGTTCTCCCCACTTTGTTACTGGTAAATTAAAGTCACCAAGAATTATGGAATGTTGCGTGTTAATAATTTCGTTTAATTGCTCATAGATATCACGGTCGGTTTGTACAGGTTGAGCTGGGGGTCTGTATAATAAAGCTAACAAAAGTTTCGCCCCACAATTATTTCTAATGAGTATATAAAGTGTATCTACGTTATCAATATGTGGCTTTGATAATAGGATTGGTTTAAGATCGTCTTTAATATATAATAGAACTCCGCCTCCCCTTTTATTTGTTCGTCCTTTTTCAAATATTGTGTAACCGGGAATTTTATACTCTGCTAGGAAATCTCTGCTTTCAGTATTTAGCCACGATTCGGTTATGCCGATTATATCATAATTTTCTGTGAAAGTTAATTCCTCTAAATCTGTAAATTTGTTATGGATGCTGCGAGCGTTTACGTAAAATACCTTTAAGCTATTTCGGTTTACTCTATTTATTTGTTTTACGTTACCTGACCTTGACGTACCTGGGTAGTCCCGTTTTTTGATCGGTGGTTGGTGACCGCGTCGTTCAGCAAACGTCCGAAACGGGCTGATCCCACCTGGTTCAAATGGAGAGAGAGAGAGAGAGAGAGAGAGAGAGAGAGAGAGAGAGAGAGAGAGAGAGAGAGAGAGAAGAGGATGGGGACGAGTTGGAAAAAAATGCTAGGTCCCTTTCTTCTGACCCACCCACCCTCCCCCTTTCCTCTCCAATTTCTTCTTTCGACCCCCAAACCTCCTTCCTCCGCCCACTCCTATTGTCCCCTTACCCTTCTTAGTCCCCCTCCCCCCACACCCCCTTCCTGCCTGATCCTCCATCGTAACGACAACCAAAACAAGGCGAGTCATTAACTCAACGATACCCATTAAGACCATTAGTTCACCATTATCGCATCAGATGGGTCATTAATTCTCACCAACCAAACCAAACCAAACCAAACCACCACTTGCTTCCTTGTCTGTCTGTCTGTATGTATGTATGTATGTACCGGTATGTCTTCTTGTCTGTCTGTCTGTCTGTCTGTTTATATGTCCACAGTCAAGTATACTACCTTTACCAAACCTGAGGACCATGTTATTTTATATTCGTTTCCAGACACATCAGACATATGCGCGCGCGCGTATGTGTGTGTGTGTATGTTTGTGTGTGTGTGTATACGATGGCTCATTATAAAGAAGTCTATATGGGGTCATTTCACCAGCCATCGTCATCGTCTAACCCCTTCATGACCTTTATTACATACAGTCCTGTGTGTGTGTGTGTGTGTGTGTGTGTGTGTGTGTGTAAATGACTGACCTCTGACCTACATATAAACTTCACCCCTACAGCCACATACCGGGTGCTGGGAGGCAGGACTATATATATATACATGACAGGCCATAGTATTATTATTATTATTATTGTTATTATTATTATTATTATTATTATTATTATTATTATTATTATTATTATTATATGTTGTTGGAAGTAAGGGGAGTTAAAGACCCTGTGATCCTGTATGATAAAATTAATGTTTTCACTGATTTTCTGGTCACGACAATCGCCTTTTCATTGGACACGTGGGTGAACCAACAGCGAAAATGGGCTAATGTCCAATGGAAGATATTAATTATGTATAGGGTATAAACATTTCCCACGGATATCATCAGTGTCAGTAACAATAAAACCATACAAATGCACCAGGAAATAATAATAATAATAATAATAATAATAATGGAAATGCATCAATGTCCCGTGGGAATAACACTATTATCAATATTATTCCAAGTATTTCATGTAAAAGGAATACTAATACAGATGTGATCATGTTCCCCCGTGGTGTTATAATTATTCCCCATGCTATTTAATGTACAGGAACACATAAAATAATTAATCTGCCTTGGAATTACAACATCCACAACAGTAATAGTGTGTAAGTGTAATAATGATGTGTTTGTGAGGGTGAATGTGATGATGTTAGTAGACTCATCTCACGTTGTCAGTCAGCTCTGTTTTCTATTCTTATCACACATTATTTTATTTATTATTATACAGTCTTCCTTTCCCATGTTCCTCTTCTCTTCCACTCCCTCCCTTCCTTCCTTCTCCTCTCATCTTTTCTTTTCTACCTCCCTTCCCTCACAGAGCTCAATGATTGATGAGTGATTCCCTGATTGATGATTGACCAGTGATTGATGAGGGAGGGTAAGGGAGGGATGAGGGAGGGTAAGGGAGGGATGAGGGAGGGGTGAGGGAGGGATGAGGGAGGGTAAGGGAGGGGTGAGGGAGTATAATGGAGTCAGCCCCTCACCAACCACCACTTCATTTCAGGATGGGACAAGGGGGGAGGGGGTTGGAGTGTGGGGGTGACATTGTAGTAGTTAAAATAAGGAGGGGACAATGGGGAATGAATGAATGAAAGGCATGACAACACGAGGAGGGAACATTATGAGAAGAAGAGGAAAGTTTGGGAAGGGGGAATTGTGTAGAGGAGGGAGGGAAGTATTTGTGAGGTGAAAGGGAGGGGGAAAATAATTATGAAGAGAAGAGGGATGTGGCAATGTATTTGGAGTGGAGAGGAAGAGGGAAATTGAAACTGTGAAACGGAGGAGAGGGAGAAGGAAATTATGGAGAGGAGGAAAAAGTGATATAATTATGAGGTGGAGAGGGAAGGGGAAATTGTGAAGTGTGTGTGTGTGTGTGTGTGTGTGTGTGTGTGTGTGTGTGTGTGTGTGTGTGTGTGTGTAACAGAGAAAAACAAGCTGAAATTTATACTCTGCTACTTTTTCTACTTCTACACTGAAATTAAATCAAAACAGAAGAGGAAGGAAGGAGAAGAGGGATCTATATGTGTGTAAGGAGGCCGATGGTACCAAGTTAAGTTGTATCGTCATATTAAGGCTTGGTAAAATATATGTTCTAAACGTAAATCTTCTTAAATGAGAAAACCCAGCCAAAGTGAGGGAGGAAAGTGGGGATGGAAGGAGGGAAGTGGGGGAAGGAGGGAGGGAAGTGGGGAATGGAGGGAGGAAAGTGGGGGATGGAGGGAGGAAAGTGGGGATGGAGGGAGGGAAGTAGGGAATGGAGGGAGGGAAGTGGGGATGGAGGGAGGAAAGTGGGGATGGAGGAAGGGAGAAAAGGAGGGGGGATGGAGGGAAGAAGTCGCGAGAGGGAGGGAAAAGAGAAGGGAGGAAAGGAATGAGATCGAGGGATAAACAAATGGCAGGAAGGGAGGGAGGGAGGGAGCGGCAACCCCCCTCAGCTTCCACACGTTATTATTTCCTATTATTTCCAGCCCCCCCCTTCCCCCCGTGGTTATTATTATTTCCAGGAGGGCGGAAACATTGATCGCCACAAGTAATGAAGACGTGAGAAACAGGACCACCAGAAAATATTTTGGTAATGACTTTGCCTGTCACTGGGAAGGGGAAGGAAATGGGGGAGGTGAGGTGAGGTGAGGGTAGGTTATGTAGGGTAGGGTAGGGGAGGGGAGGGAAGAAGAGGAAGGGAGGGGAGGGAGGAAGAAATGGGGGTGAGAGTGGATTATGGAGGGGAGGAGAGGATGGATTAGGTGGTGGGGAGGAGAGGAAGGAAAGTAAGGATGGATTTGGTTGTTGGGAGGAGAGATAGGAAGGTGAGGGTGAATTAGGAGGTGGTAGGAGAGGAAAAGAGGTGAGGGTGGATTAGGAGGTGGTAGGAGAGGAAGGGAGGTGAGGGTGGATTAGGAGGTGGTAGGAGAGGAAGGGAGGTGAGGGTGGATTAGGGCATGAAAGGAAAGAAGGGGAGTGGATGTGTCAAACCAAAATGGAGGAGAGATTGGATTAGGAAGAGAGAAGTGGCAGCTACTCGTCAGTCTATGTATACGTCTGCTCTATATAGGACATACAAGTTTTTTTCTGTATGTAAAATTATATATATATTACCTTGGTATAGACGGAAAATATTAGGGAGAACTGAGGCAGAATAGAATGAAAAGGTTAATTTGGGAAGGACAGAGACGAGATGAAAACTAGGGAAATATAAATAAAGGGGAAGGAATTGTGGCAGTAGGGAAAGATGGGGAAGAGGAGGGGTAATTAGGGACATGCAGCTGAGGGAATGGTTCTATGTTTACAGGGAAGGAATGTGAAAGGAGGAGAGAAGGGGAACAATAAAGAGGTATATTAAAATGGAAAGGAGAGAGAGAGGGTGTGAGTGGAAGGAAAGGAAGTGGAAATGAGTCTGAAAAGGAGAAGAGGAAGTGGTAAATCATTATCCAAGAGGAGGAGGAGGAGGAAGGGAAAGAGAGAGTGAAGCTGTAGGTCCTGTTGTAGAAGAGAGAGAGAGAGAGAGAGAGAGAATCTATAGGAGCGTGAAGAGGGAAAGGGGGGAGAGGTGTGAAGGGGAGGGAGGGGGATAAGGGAGAGGTTTAAGAGAAGGAAGGAAGGAAGGGAGAGGAGGTTGAGAGAGGGGAGAGAGTGAAGGGAGAGATTCGGCGTGAAATACATTAATGCAGGCCACGTTCTCAACACGAGGGGTGAGCCAGGGTGAAGGGTGAGACAGGGTGAGAGGAAGTGAGACAGATTGAAGGGTGAAGTAAGTAAGGTGAGGAGAGAGGAAAGGTGTGGAAGGGTGAGGGGTGATGCAAGATGAGACAGTGTAAGGGATGAGGCAAGAGCAGAGAGGAAAGGTGTGGAAGGGTGAGACAGGGTGAGGCAAGACGAGACAGTGTGAGGCAAAAACAAAAGTTTATTATAATGAAATATGAAGATATTAGCAGTGGTCTTCCACAACATTATTATTATTATTATTATTATTATTACCGGTATTATCATTATTATTATTACTATTATCATTATTACTATTATTACTATTATTATTATTATTATTATTATTATTACCGGTATTGTTATTATTATTATTATTATTATTATTATTATTATTATTATTGTTTTTTTAGGGTTTGGTAAGATTCACATGGTATAAAAATATAGTTTATCCCAATAAAGTGACCCTGAGGTAATCTGTATTGAGGGAGAGTGGGCCAGGGATTTAGAAAAGGGAAGAGGATCAAGAGAGAAATGTGTTTTTTTGACTTGTATATATGTGAACAGTAATAAAAACTGACGTGAAAAAAAAAATAGATTATCATGTTACTGCTGGCGATTGAGAGAATAAAAAAAAATACACACACACTTGATCTGTTAAGCTTCAGATGCAATGCTGGTAATGGTATAGAAGCGAAGGAGATGTTATTCCCAAGTCTCAATGTATACAGGGAATATATAGGTAGTATAGTAGTAATATTATAATGTTACTACGACACAACCTCAATCCTTTAGTATGGAATAGATTGGATATTATTAGTTTTCATTTACCACACAAGTTCACAACCTTAATAATTTCATTTTGATTTGATTTGATATTATTAGATTAGGTGAAGCTTGACCTGATGAGATGAAACTACAGTAGGTCAGTATATATATACAAAATAATAACAATAATAATAATAATAGTAATAATAATAAATAAATAAATAACCACCACTGAACTACAACTCACCAGTCAGCCAGATGGAACAATAATACTGAATCATTTACCCATCTTACAACATTCACATTCACCCTATACAATTTTTACGTATTTTATAATGTCATCTTTCTGTCCCACCAAATTTCACCGTGTCTGCTTCCTTTTGACTTGGGTAATCAAGTTTCCATTTCGCTTGATAACTTTCAATTAAATAGTGAGTCGTCTGAGTGTGTGTGTTCCGTCTCTCTCTCTCTCTCTCTCTCTCTCTCTCTCTCTCTCTCTCTCTCTCTCTCTCTCTCTCTCTCTCCTCTGACATTTTCCTAAAGATTCCTTCTCACCACTCTCCATTTCCTATCTCGTCAAGTCATTTCCCTCTCTCATTCACACTCTCCATTCAGACCCTCGTCAGTGTAGCCAGACCTGTGTCCATCTATTCTGCTCTCTCTCTTTCTCTCTCTCTCTCTCTCTCTCTCTCTCTCTCTCTCTCTCTCTCTCTCTCTCTCTCTCTCTCTCTCTCTCTCTCTCTTCCCCTGAGTCTATACCTGTCTGCCTATCCTCCCACCTGCCCACATTTATATAACCTACCTGTCTGCCCACCTACCTATCTGCCTACCCCCTCCCACCTATACCCACCTCAGATACCCACATACCTATCTGCCTACGCTCCCACCTACCCATCTGCCTACCCTCCCACCTACCTACTTACCTACCTATCTGTCTACCTACCCACCTATCTATCTACCTACCTTCCCACATACTTCAGCCTCACACAAACCAAATATCCCTGAACCAAAAGAAACTTCAGCCTCCCCAAACCACCCAAATCCCTGTCCTGTGAGAACCTTGGGCCTCACACACACACATAAACGGAATATCCATATCCCTGAATCGTGAGCGACTTTGGACTAATGCCACACGTCGAGGCAGCTATTACCACGAGCGCCTGTATCGCTGTGTAATCCTCGGCGACCAGGACGGCTCGTGTGGAGGGACCAGCTAATAAGAGGGGATTTGGGAACGGGGTGGGTGATAGCAGCAGTCCAGGTGGGCCAGCCATCCTTCTTGTTTAATTAGCCCATCATGGTACTCATCTGTCAGCCTTCATTCCTTCCTTCCTTCCTTGTCCTTCTCCTATCTATGCAGCCTCTCCCTTGTCTTGTCATTATTGTTGTCCTGTTTTGTCCTATGTGCTGCTCTCTTCCCTCTCTCTTTTTCCAGCCTCTCCCTTGTCTTGTCCTGTCCTCCATCCCTCGATCTCTCCTGTCCTATTGTTATTTTCCTTCTCCTTTCCTGCATTCACTAATCTATACACACTCCTCCTATTCTGCCTGTCTTGTCTTTATCCTTGTCCACTGTTCTGCTCTATCCTTCCCTGTCTGTTCCCTCCTGTCTCTCTCTCTCGTCGTCGTGTCCCACAATGTCCACCATGTCTGTCACACTCATGTACATACAGTGCTTCCCTCCACTGCCCTGCCTCTCATCCACATCCATCTTCTCTCCTCACCATGTTACATTCAGTCTTCTACTCCTTAACATGTCCAGTACTCTACCTACGACCTGAAGATTCAATAGCATAAACGGTGCTATAGTGAATAATCCTCGTGTATAAGGCGGCTATAATGAATGTCACCTGTAAACAAAGGCCAAATATATAAGATACAAGGAAGATAAACAACTCTGGCAACATAATGACATCGCCAAATGTTCTCCCCCTTTCTCTCTCATAATTTCGCTTATCAAACATTTCTCTGAACAAACGGCAAAACACAGCATTGATGAGAACGAACTGTAACCGTCACATGTGTCTGTCGCACTGCACCCCAACCAATTAGGAGGAGCAATAAAGAGCAGCTTGAGACACCCACTACCACCACCACCACCCCTGAGAGACGAGATGATGATGATGATGATGAGAGGGCCACGTGGGACTCCATCCATTGGTGGTCACATTCTCATTCCACTCACCATCTTAAAGACTCTGTGATCGTGTATGAGACTTATTGGCTTCTGATGCCTTCCACCTGACTATGCCATGATACAAGCCTGCTTCAATATACAGTATAGGTAGGTTGTGTATCGTGGCAATATTTGAAGGACTCACTAAACTCCAATGTTCTGTCTATATTAAAGGATCCCTTAAACACAACTACTAACACAACCGCTGCTATAATAATGTGATATCATTACAACCATCACAAACATTACTAGTACATACCACCACTGCTACCACACCAAAACCACCACCATGTCTACAACCACTATTTCACTATTGCCTCCATCACCCCTCACCTCCACCTCTCCACCACCACCACCACCACACCACCACCTCCATCACCCTCACCTCCACCTCTCCACCACCACCACCACCACCTCCACCATCACCACCACCTCCACCTCCACCACCACCACCCACAGCCACCTCTGAAGATGGACAACTTTCTCGAAATAAGAGAGCGGAAAATTTCCAATAAGTAAAAAGTGGCTCAAAAAGTCAGGGTTCCATGAAAACGGAAGAAGGACCGTCCTGGAGAGAGAGAGAGAGAGAGAGAGAGAGAGAGAGAGAGAGAGAGAGAGAGAGAGAGAGAGAGAGAGAGAGAGAGAGAGAGAGAGAGAGAGAGAGAGAGAGAGAGAGAGAGAGAGAGAGAGAGAGAGAGAGAGAGAAAGAGAGAGAGAGAGAGAGAGAGAGAGAGAGAAGAGAGAGAGAGAGAGAGAGAGAGAGAGAGAGAATTATTGAGGCACTATACTGTGTTCCAAGACAGACCAGACGATCACGTGTAAATCGAAGGAACTCAAATGAATGTTTCACTCTTTAAACATTTACAAGTGCCAGAGGTTTGTTCCTTAATTAAGTGGATAATAGTATACAGTTTACTTTTGGTACAGTGAAGAGTATTAATTCCCCAATAGTGTAATATACAGTATACTAGGAAACAAGACCACAACAATAACAACAATAATGGCAGCCTGTTGCGTGATAGAGTCTGGAGGAAAACAAAATAAATTATAATATACAAAAACCTGGGATAAACTAGTTGATGACTCTGATGACGGTGTAAGACATAATGGCCGCCTGTTTTTCGGTAAATACTTTTATTGAATTTGCGTGCCTATGAATCTTAAGATATTGAATGAATAGTTTATAAGCCCGGGGAATGGAAAACGAAATTGGGTGGTCCTCTCTCCCCTACCCTCCCCTCCCCCCCCCCCCTTCCTCTCTCCCCCCCCTTCCTTCCTCCTTTCCTCTGACGACAGGATATCGAAAAATAAATAAGCATAAAGTATATATATATATTTACCAAGGGTAGAAAATATAGGAAATATAAATACAATTATCCTAATAAAATAAATATTCCTATAGAGGTTATTATCTTTACCCTGGAATTAAAAATAAATAAAATTATATATAATTAAGATATAAATGGAAAAATAAATATATAAAAACAAAATAAAGGGTTATGTTTACCAGGTATCCAGAAAATAAAAACAAAAATACATAAACAAATAAATATATAAATAAATAAATAAATAAATAAATAATATCCTCTTAAACTGAAGGCATAGTATATAGTTTGGAGGATTAAATCAAGTCTCTCTAATGCACTATCTATCTATTTTTTCCCTTAAAATACGTATACAATATCAGTAACTACAGGTCAAGTTTCTAGGTTAAGTTTGGGACAAGTTAGGTGGTCGTGGTGGTGGTGTAACAAGACCTCCTTCCCTTCCCTGTGTGTCCCCCCCCTCCCCCCCTGCCCCCCTTGCCCCCCCCCCCCTGGTCCCAAACTTGGTCCGATATTTGGGGAAACTTTTGTAATCATTCCTTGGTGGGTGGGAGTTAGGGGAAGGGGGGAGTTAGGGGAAAGGGGGGGGGGGGAGGCATTTTCCGGGGAAGTTTTATGAAATATTTCCCTGGTATCTGTTGTAAGGCAATGCAAAAATGCCCACACACTTAAAAATATATCGCATGCACACACACACACACACACATAATATCACAAAGCACACACACACACATAATATCATAAAGCACACACACACACACATATTATAAAGCACACACACACATACACACACACACACACATAATATCATAAAGCACACACACACACACATAATATCACACACACACACATACACACACACACACACACACGCTGATGATTATTATATGAGATTATCCAGTAGAGCCGATTAAACTGGAAGCCAAAATATTATTATCATACATAATATAATATCCTTCAGTCAGTCAACGATAAAGCAATATTGGAATTTTTATAACCTTATTTTGAGTCTATAGATAAAATTTTAGTCACTATGGAAATTGTAACTGTCTGGTTTATTTTTTTCTTAATTTTAGTAACTATGTAAATTGTAACTGTCTGATTAAATTTTTTCTTAGTGACGATCGATTCCACAGTGGTTTGTTTTGGTTCGTAAGCACCCTAACGAAAGAATCTGTACAGTGGTGTAAATGACTCCCAAGTGAATTATTATTAGTGGATGAATTTGATTGATGACTCCACTGTGAAACTATATATAGGTAAATAATAATAAAACTACACCTATACCTGATGGATAGATTAATTTTGTGGATATGGATACTGAGTTTGTTGTTGTTGTTGATAGATAGAATTAATTAAGTGTGGGTGGTTGGTTGGTTGGTTGGTTGGTTGGGGAGGATCCGTACAAACCAAAGAAAAATATGTTACGAATAGAGATGAAGGATTAGAGGTGCATATTCCCCTGGTTAGTAAAAAAAAAAAAAAAGAAAAAAAAAGAAAAAAAAAAAAAAAAAAATATGATTAAGGAAAAAATGAAAATGGTGATGATGAAGAAAAAAGAAGAATATAAAAAAAGGAGCAGGAAGAGAAGAAGAAAAAGAAGAGCTTTTATTCATTATTATTATTATTATTTTGTTTTTTTACCCCTTGAGTTTGTTGTTGTTGGTGTAAACATGGAGTAATTATATAAAGGTGAGAAGAAGGTGTTAAGAGGAGTGACTAAACCATCTTTTTTTTTTTTTTTTTTTTTTTTAGGGGGTAATTATTCACTTTTCTTATATTCATTGGAGTGCCTTGATTCCTCCAAAATATGCAGCCAGGAAACAGAACCAGCAGAGCTACAACAATAAATAATGGTGTTCTGTTGTTGCTTGGAATAGTTTGGAGGAATCAGTTGCTCTAGATTATTTTACCAACACAAAATTTCTCCCTTCATTAATCTGTCCTTTGGGTTAAGTAATAGTTTGGTTTTCCTCCGTCCTCAGGTCAAAGTTGAGGATTCCTTCGTCTTCGTGTTCAAATTATGACTTTCTTTCTTCTTTTCTTCCTTCCTTCCTTCTAAGGTAGCTCTATGTCAAAAGTATGATCAAATTCTTCACACTTACTACTACAACATCACACTGCACATTCACACTCTTCTCCCCAAACCATTGATCACAGTTACCAAACCATCACACTTCAAATTCACACCCTTCTCCTCCAACCATTGATCACACTTGCCACACCATCACACTTCAAATTCACACTCTTAAAATTCTTCCCAACCATTCTTCACACTTACTACACCATCACACTTCAAATTCACACCCTTCTCCTCTCCAACCATTGATCATACTGACTATATACCATCACACTTCACATTCACACTGCAGCACCACACCCTTCTCTCCCCACAACCATTCTTCACACTTACTATTCACCCCTAAATGGGATCTTAACTTTTAGAGGTAAAAGTTTCACCTTTTAAAATTACCCGCAAGGAATTTGAGAATGGAAATGATAATGAGCAGCGACGAAAGATTATCATAACTAACGACTTCAAATCACAGCCTGGGACTGGAATGGTAAGGAAGGGATGGAAGGAAGGGAAGGGAGGGGCTGAGTGAGGACTGGGAGAGAAGAGGGGAGGAGGGAGGGAAAGGAGTGAGGACTGAGAAAGAAGAGGGGAAGGAAGGGAGGGGCTGAGTGAGAAGAGGGGAAGGAAGGGAGGGGCTGAGTGAGGACTGGGAGAGAAGAGGGGAGGAGGGAGGGAAAGGAGTGAGGACTGAGAAAGAAGAGGGAAAGGAAGGGAGGGGCTGAGTGAGGACTGGGAGAGAAGAGGGAAAGGAAGGGATGGGCTGAGTGAGGACTGGGAGAGAAGAGGGAAGAACGGGAAAGACAAGAGTGGAGAGAGGAAGTGCAAAGGGAAGGTAGCTGAAAGAGGGAGAGAGGAGGAGGAGGATGAGGGGAATAGAAGGCAGCACTAATGAAGCGGTGGACAAAAACACAGAAGCGACTGAAAGGCCCTGAAGCAAATATCGGGAAATGGCAAATATTGGAGAGGAAGAGGCTCAACGGCAGGCAGTGAAAGGCACCACACAAACCCCCTCCCCTCCCCTCCTCTGCCACGACCCCCAGCCCCTCACCTGTCCCCTCATCACTGCCACCCACCACCACTCGGCCCCCTCCCCCTCCCCTCCCCACCATCACCACCAACCAAGACAGGACAATACAGCACAGTCGTAACCAAAAGATCCTTCCTTGATTTTAGGCATTGGGATAAGTTTGATTTGTGTGAATTGGAGGGATACGAATTTCTCCAAATTAATAATAACCTACAGTGTCGGCAAAAAAAGACGCTACCTCCCACCGACATGGACGCTACCTACGACATCGTGACATAAAATTATGGGAAATTTCATTAAAAAAAAAATATTTGTATTGTTCTGGTACTGACCAATTAGTACTTTGTCATTTCTCCTTTCATATTAATAACCTCTTGCAGACGTCTAGGCATAGACCTAGCTAATTTTTCAAAATAGGATTTCTCCAGTAAAGCAAGAAGGATATGCGTTATGGTTGTGGTATGCCTGACAGTTCGCCTGTATATTTCTTTAATTGGCACTTTTCCTTCCCTTAGTAACAAAATATGGACCCTTTCCTCCTTGCTAGTTGTTGTAGCACCCTTGGCAATGCACTAGGTTAAATCTAAGGGCCACCAGAATCACGGGGTAAAGATTCACTTTGAAAACAATCTGAGCACAAAAAAAGTCAGTGCACTGATTCCACCCAGACAGACATAACTAGTAAATTTTGAAATCTGTCTGGCAGAGGGCAGCATCAATAGGTTGTTAGGATACCACCCTCTGCCAGACAGATTTCAAAATTTACTAGTTATGTCTGTCTGGGTGGAATCAGTGCACTGACTTTTTTTGTGCTCAGATTGTTTTCAAAGTGAATCTTTACCCCGTGATTCTGGTGGCCCTTAGATTTAACCTAGTGCATTGCCAAGGGTGCTACAACAACTAGCAAGGAGGAAAGGGTCCATATTTTGTTACTAAGGGAAGGAAAAGTGCCAATTAAAGAAATATACAGGCGAACTGTCAGGCATACCACAACCATAACGCATATCCTTCTTGCTTTACTGGAGAAATCCTATTTTGAAAAATTAGCTAGGTCTATGCCTAGACGTCTGCAAGAGGTTATTAATATGAAAGGAGAAATGACAAAGTACTAATTGGTCAGTACCAGAACAATACAAATATTTTTTTTTTTAATGAAATTTCCCATAATTTTATGTCACGATGTCGTAGGTAGCGTCCATGTCGGTGGGAGGTAGCGTCTTTTTTTGCCGACACTGTATTTGTATACCGTACGTCTAAGTTATAGTCTGTTTTGTGTCGTAGTTTGAAGGACATAGTAGCCTTCCATTACGTGCCACGAAAGTTTCCACAAGATTTCTTCGATTTTTTTTTTTGACAAATAATTTTTCCTTGACATAATATTCATTCTCATTAGTCAAATTGTTTCAGGTAAATCTTGTGACCTCTGCAAGTCAGTGAGTGGAATCTTTTCTCAAACATGAAGATTTCTCCGGCGTGGCAGTCATAAAAATTTACTCAAATCCGCTGGTTGCCTTAGGGTTAAAACTGAAGGTGAAGTGATTAAAGAGGATGGATAATGTGTGTGTGGGCGAGGGTCGGATGGATGGCCAGGCTAATAAGAATAATGAGGACATCAGCAGGCAGTAATGAAATGAGACACAAACACTCACTCACTCACTCACTCACTGAGTATAAGCGTATAACATAGTGACCGAGAGAGAGGGTGAATGTATAACTAAGTGACTGACTGAGGGAGTGTATGTGTGTATAACTAAGTGACTGACTGAGGGAGTGTATGTGTGTATAACTGAGGGAGTGTATGTGTGTATAACTAAGTGACTGACTGAGGGAGTGTATGTGTGTATAACTGAGTGACTGACTGAGGGAGTGTATGTGTGTATAACTGAGTGACTGACTGAGGGAGTGTATGTGTGTATAACTGAGTGACTGACTGAGGGAGTGTATGTGTGTATAACTGAGTGACTGACTGAGGGAGTGTATGTGTGTATAACTGAGTGACTGACTGAGGGAGTGTATGTGTGTATAACTGAGTGACTGACTGAGGGAGTGTATGTGTGTATAACTGAGTGACTGACTGAGGGAGTGTATGTGTGTATAACTGAGTGACTGACTGAGGGAGTGTATGTGTGTATAACTGAGTGACTGACTGAGGGAGTGTATGTGTGTATAACTGAGTGACTGACTGAGGGAGTGTATGTGTGTATAACTGAGTGACTGACTGAGGGAGTGTATGTGTGTATAACTGAGTGACTGACTGAGGGAGTGTATGTGTGTATAACTGAGTGACTGACTGAGGGAGTGTATGTGTGTATAACTGAGTGACTGACTGAGGGAGTGTATGTGTGTATAACTGAGTGACTGACTGAGGGAGTGTATGTGTGTATAACTAAGTGACTGACTGAGGGAGTGTATGTGTGTATAACTAAGTGAATGATGGAGTGTATGTGTGTATAACTATATGAGTGATGAACTGTATGTGTGTATAACTAAGTGAATGATGGAGTGTATGTGTGTATAACTAAATGAATGATGGATTATATAAGTGAATAACTGAGAGATTGAAGGAGTGTATGAATGTATAATTGTGTGATTGAATAAAACTCGATGACTAAATGAGTGACTATATTATTGGGAATGCGTCAGTCAACTCGTAAGCTGTGACTATTTTATTGACTCCAAGACGATAATGATGCATTTTTACGTATACTCTTAGGATTCATTATATATACATGTAAAATTATGCATATATATTCAGGCAATAACCTATAATATTTTGGGTAAACGAAAAAATACAGATTGTGAAATACCTCAAAGCTACAGTACATATATCATGGCTTTCAATTAAGGACCTTCCATATAGAAATAAAGCATATATTATACCGTAGTTTCCGACTGAATGGAAAGACAACAAAACTGCTGTTGCTGCTAATCAATTCGACTCATCCTATCCTTCCCTTTCATACTTCCTCCATTACCAAAGGAGTAAATATTGGACTGCAAAGGTACAAACTGCAGACGTTAATGAAACCCACACATCATCTCTTTCAGGTTTCCCCTCTCACTGGAAGAGCACCACCACCACCACACACCACTGTACAGTCCAACACAAAAGTTATTGCTTCACTCCACCTACTCGTTAGTTAACCTCTATCTCTGTCTGTCTCCTCCTCTGGCGGAATGTGGCCCAAGTGTTTTCCTGTCTTATGTTATATGGCTTTTCCTGCCAATCAATCAATCAATCAATCAATCAATCAATCAGTCAGTCAGTCATTCATTCATTCAATCAGTCAGTCAATCGATCAGTCAGTCAATCAATTAATTTATCAATCAATCAATCATTTAGTCAGTCAGTCAGTCAATTAAACAATCAGTCAGTCAGTCAACCATGTTCAGAGGTTGTTGTAGAATGATGTGGGAGAGTACTGTGTGTGTGTGTGTGTGTGTGTGTGTGTGTGTGTGTGTGTGTGTGTGTGTGTGTGTGTGTGTGTGTGTGTGTGTGTGTGTGTGTGTACATATAGCAAGCCATGAAAGGGGAACAGCCTCAATCTCTCCCTCTCCCTCTCCCTTTCTTCCTCGCTTCATCGCCTCTATCGCTATTAAAAACATTAACGAAATAAAATAGAATGTAAAAAATGGCGCAGGGGAGGGAAGGAGGGCGAGCAGTTTTGTCCCCTTCCCCTCTAAAATGGCTGCACAAAAAATATCCTACCTCCTGTTAATTAATTTTGGACGCAACGGAGACTAAAAAAAAAAAAAAAAAAAAAAAAAAAAAAATCAGTAACTTTGCTCATAGACTGAAGGAGAAATATTTAGAACCAAGTCTATATTATTAATTAAATAAATCGATAGTACTATAATATCTAAAGGCAAGAAGGAAACTATTTTAATACAGATTCACAAGAGAATATCCCCTTAACGACCCTGTGATGTAGTAAAAATATTGGAGGAAAAATGAGTCCTTCAAATATTGCCACGAAACTCACACACCTATAATCATGAAAGGAGTGTGTTTGTTTCATGGTATAGTCAGGAGGAATCAGCAGAACCCACCTATTATTATTATACACAAACACTGGGGGTCTTGAAAGTTGAAAGAGAGACACAACTACAGGAGAACTTACTGTACTTACAATTGATGAGGCGCCTTGTAAACATGTCTCAGGTGAATGTAATGCCGTACATACCTGAAGGACAAAAGAAATCTTATATTATTAAAACACAGTGAACTACTTAATTAATAATGTCATCAACACAATACATAAAACCTTATTCACACTTTCACTTGGCTTTCAAAGTTAGTTTCTGAATCAATTTAACATATTATAGATTTTACACAACATATAGGCTGTGTGTGTGTGCTAAGTTGCTAACCTCTGATGTATGTATGTGTGTGTGAGAGACTTAGGAACAATGATTGCTGTACAGTAAATTAGCGTCTAAATCAATTAACATAATATAGATTATACTTAACATTTTCTCTGTATCACGAGAGATTTGGAAACAATGAATGTTGTAGAGTAAATTAATTAGTTCTAAAGTAATTAAAATGTTATAGTCAATACACATTATAGTCCCTGTACTAAGATAAATAATTATCTATTAAATCAATTAACATAATTATAGATTATACTCAACATCGTCCCTGTATCACTAAAGACTTGGTATGTATTAATGTATGCTGTTGAGAAAAGCTAAACCAGGAGTCACCCACTACTACTATGGATGCTGCTACTGTGGTGGTGGTGGTGGTTGTTGTGGTTGTGGTAGTTGTTGTTGTTGTGGTGGTGGTTGTGGTTGTGGTGGTGGTGGTTGTGGTGGTGGTTGTGGTGGTGGTGAGGCCACAACTGGTGTGGAAGAGGGGGAGGGAGGGTAATGGAAAAAAGAAATAGCGTTTGTCAGTCGTATTTACCAACGCGCGCGTGTGTGTGTGTGTGTGTAGAGAGAGAGAGAGAGAGAGAGGGAGCCGACCTATGTGTGTGTGTAGAGAGAAAGGGAGCCAACCTATGTGTGTGTGTGTGTGTGTTTGTGTGTTGCTGTAAGCGTTTGTGTGAGTATGTGAGTGTTGACCTGTGCATGTGTATGTCTGTTGTTATAAGCGCTCCCTTGTTTGTGTGTGTGTTGACCTGTGTGTGTGTGTGTGCGTTGCAAAAAGCGTTAGTGTGTGCGACGTAATAGCAAAAAGCGTTTCATACGTACGTGTGTGTGTATGTGTGTGTGTGTGTGTGTGTTGCATAAAGCTATCGTGTATGCGACGTATAGCAATAAGCGTTCGTAAGTGTGTGTGTGTGTGTGTGTGTGTGTGTGTGCTAAGTTGCTAACCTCTGATGTATATAATGATGTGTGATGATATAAGCTCTCCCCCAACACATATCCACATTATCTAACCTTTTCAAACTAATAATACAAAGTTGGGTTCCTGTTAACGACCTCTGTAGTGTTGTAATGATAAAAGAACTGACAGTGTCTCATGGAGGGGGCTGGGGGTTGAAGTCAATCTTACAGCCAGCCAGGGTATGTTGAAAATCTGGAGCAACTGATTCCTCCAAAGTAATAGAAGCAACAGGACACCATTACACTGTATTATTGTTAAGGGACCCTGTGATGTAGTCAGAACATTGGAGGTAATTTATTGAGTCCTTCAAATATTACCATGAAACACCACCTACATGGAAGGAATGTGTTTCGTGGCATAGTCAGGAGGAATCAGAAGCCTCCAATTTCCATAAACGATCACAGGGTCCTTAATTAATCTAACCCCGTTTCCTGGAATACGTTGTGTGAATCAAGGAGCTCCAATTCACCTAAAGAAGTATACTCACCCCATTAATTAAACCTCTATGACTTCCTAGGTCTGAATGGGATAGCTCGACACGTCCTCAACCCAATATTTTTTATAATATTATATGATGTAATGAATAAAAGTTAACAACAAGCTTCAAACAAGGGGAATCATTACCACCACCCATCACCTACCCTGGGTTGGGTTGGGTTAGGTTAGGTTAGGTTAAGGTAGGTCAGGTTAGGTTTTGGTTTGGTTTAGGTTAGGTTAGGTTAGGTTAAGGTAGGTCAGGTTATGGTTTGGTTAGGTTTGGCTTGGTTTAGATTATGTTATGTTATGTTATGTTATGTTAGGTTATTAAATTAGGTTAGGTTAGGCTAGGCTAGGTTAGGGTAGGGTAGGGTAGGGTAGGTTAGGGTAGGTTAGGTTAGGTTAGGTTAGGTTAGGTTAGGTTAGGTTAG